>JAFEMH010007922.1:0-71034 GCA_022495995.1 Adenophora triphylla var. japonica | reverse complement strand
AGGAAAGTAATTTGGCCCTCATTGCAAGCAAGGTCCTGTATCGGAATTCAACCTGGATGCAAAGAGGTCCATACGGACCAAGTTGGTTAGCTTTTACAGCTCCCGTGTTTTGATCCGGATTAAATGCTGGAGCCTTTCCCCATTTCTTCTTCTTCCGTGCGTGAACCAGAGAGAGAGAAGGAGAGAAAAACCTCCATTGTTAACCAAAATCCTCCATCTTTAGCTTGAATTGTTCGCAAATGGCGGAAGGATCTCGGAGGGGTCGTCGACAACGCAGTCAAGAAGTGGTCGAGCAAAGGATGGAGCTCCAAAGAAATTGGATCTCCTTTGTTCCATCTTCGAAGAACCCGGATGTATTGTATCCGAATCCGGAGGTGCACAATCGTCGCTCTAGGAACGTCGGGGAGGTAAGAAATCCGTTCCGTTTCGATTCCCTGCTCGAATTTTTTGAATGCTAGAACTAGGTTTTAGTTTTTCGCATTTTGGAGTTTTTGTTATTTGCCATGCCTTTTGTGGAATTCTTGATGAATTGTTGAAATTGGGCATGTAAATATTGTGAATATGTGCATTTTGTGCAGAAATGTGTAGATTAGCTTTTATTTGTGAAAATAAAGTGCCTCTCTATGAAAATGCATGCTTTGGTGTTTTGTACCTTATGCTATTTATGTATGTACAATGTGGGAAAAATTGTCATGTAGGGACAAATTTTGTAGAAAAAATGTGACATGTGCCGTGTTTCGTGACGGGTTTTGTCTGAAAGTATGTGCCGTGTAGGGACGAATTTTTCTTTTG
This sequence comes from Adenophora triphylla var. japonica, assembly GCA_022495995.1. NCBI lineage: Eukaryota > Viridiplantae > Streptophyta > Magnoliopsida > Asterales > Campanulaceae > Adenophora > Adenophora triphylla. The sequence goes on along the minus strand of JAFEMH010007922.1, from coordinate 70,242 downwards.
AAAATGTGTTATGCAGTGTGTACCGTGTTTTTGGTGACGGACTTTGTGGGGAAAATATGTGCAATATGTGCCGTGTTTTGTGACGGGTTTTTTTTTGAAAATGTGTCGTGTAGTGCTTGATCCCTTTGTTGAGATAATTTGTACAGTGTGTGCCGTGTTTTGTGACGGACTGTATAGAAAAATTATGTATAATGCATGTCATGTTTTGAGTTGCATGTAAAAATTATGTGCAATATGTGCCGTGTTTCGTGACGGGATATATGTGCTTTGATTTTCTTTTGCATTAAGTACAATGACGTACCTTGTCGTGTTTACCCGCAGGATGAGGGGCTCTTGGCTGGGAAGGCCAAGAAGATGAAGACTCGGGGATCGCTCGAGGCCGCTGGCTGAGTTGTGGCAAATGGGATGCCCGACATTTCGTGGATGGTAGGCCGAGTCCCAGAGGGCCGGTCTACGCTCCCGTCTCGGGCGTGTTCGTGGAGAACTTGGCCGGGTTTCGACACGAGGAAGAACAAGAGCGTCTTCCTTGGCCTTTCCGAGTACCGGTGGGATACCACCCACACCTTCCATCCGAGCCGGGAGAGGCGACAGTGACGCCCACGGACTTTGCCGCTATCACCGGCTTTCCTTCAAAGGAGGGCCGTGCGGTGGCGAGATATGATTGCCGAGGATGTGCCGACGGAGCCGCTGGGCTTTGCGCCTGTTCCTCGCAGGGTCTTGGCATGTCAGATAGTGATGTTGAGATGAGGATCACGGCCACTAGTATTGGGCCTATGTCCCGGTACTCGGTGACGGCGTGAGCAACCGGCGCGCTCCTTCCCGTGGTTTGCGATTTCCGAGACCTTGTTCTCGAACCACTCGACTACGGCTCCTTTTGCTCTGCTGGAGAGCTTGATTGATTTGGAGAGAGTTTTTGATATTGCTTGGGGCGAGGCGAGCCTGGCCGAGCTCTACTTCTCCTTGGACCAGTTTAGCCGGGGTGTGGCCAGTTCTTTGGCCTGTTTTGACTTTGCTTTGGAGGTATGAGTTCATTGTCGTTTTTGATTTGGAGCAACTTGTCGCTTTCTCCATTTTCTTTGCACCGAGCCTTTTCTCGTTTTTGTCAGCTGTGTGTGGTTCTATGAGATTTTCCAAGGCTTCCCGTGGGATAGAGATCCTGGGGCCGTAGCAACAGTATCCCGCGATGTTAGGCCGGGTTCGCCCGGCGAGGAGGAGGAGGACCAGCAGGGGAAGCTCACCATCGCCACGGGGATGTGCAGGAGCATTTGGAGAGAGATAGCCCGAGAGGTTTGTTCTGTATCCTTGGGCTCGGTACGAGGATGATGATTTCGAGGGGGCTCCCCGGTGACGGTGCGGCCGGAAGATGCCGCGGGCCCGACTTGTGACGTCATGCACTGGGAGCGGGTCTTATGGCGCATGGCCCGGTATGCTTCCCTTGGCTCCGAGGGACCCTCCTTTGGGATGTTGGATTCCCGTGATATGGATGTGTTGGATTTTGAGAGGTATTTGGCGGCGTGAGTGCCGATGAGTTTGTTTTGTATAGAGAGGAGTATGGGGCCTTCGTGAGGAGGAAGCCGAGGACGCCACAGTGTGTTGGCGAGGAGAGGGAGGCTGGTCCGCAGGTCCCCTGCAGGTTCCTGGTGCCCGGGCCTGACTTTACGTACGTTCGTGGGGATTCCTCGAGGAGGAGGGTGTCCGTACTTCCGTCCCCGAGCAGTGCTCCTACCGCCTACCGCGTCGATCCCGATAGACCGGTGAGTGTGCTTACTCTTTTCCATCTTGGCATCTTTCTCGTATTTTTCTTTTGTTGTCGAGTATGACCGTATTGCCGAGCGTTTCTGGCCGCTTGCTCAGTGTGTCCCGGGGGAGGGCTTTTGACATGCCGACCCGCCGTTACGTGGCGATGCGGTCTTTCGCGAAGAAGATGGCGTCGAAGCCGCCTTGCCGGTCCTCGCGGCGTGTGCCGGCGCACGAGCCGATGCCTTCGAGGCATTCTCGTAGATGTTCCTCCACCGAGAGCCGAGCCGGAGCCACAAAGCAGAGGGACCTTCGCTGGGCGTCATAGCATGGATGCCGGACGTCTTCGGGAGCTCCGAGGCCGCAGACCCTTTACTCGCTTCTTTCCTCACAGGATGCACAGGTGAGGGTTTGTCGAGCCTTCTTTCTTTGATCCTTTCGCCGGATTTGATCCTTCGAGTACTTTGAGTACCAACCTCCTGAGGGGCTCGCACTCCGATGACGAGGATATGACGGCGAGTTCACCGGATGCCCGACTTCTCTTGATGATCTTGGCGAGGATGATGATGCCGAGGATTCTGACTAGGGTTCATTTGCTTTCCCTCTTTCCATATCTTCTTTTTTTCTTTTAGCAATGACATTAGATGTACCTCGTAATAAAACACTCGTATTTGCATGGCAAACACATTTTATTTTAGGATGTAATGTCATTTTTGTGATTCCCTGAGTTATCCTAGAAATTGTTGCTATTATTTTTTTATTTTGTGCATGCCACGTGAGCCGAGAGTGCGTTTGTGGGTAGTGTATGTTTGCCGAAAATGGCTTTGGCCGTTGTTTGGGCGCTTTGGAGCAAGGTCCCGCCGAGAACAAATGGTTGTTGTACCGTGCTTGGCCGGGAAATGGGTCATGATTGCAAGGAGGTCCGTACGGACATACTTAGCATGCAAAGAGGTCCGTACGGACCAACCTTGCTTTTGGGAAGGAAATAAATGTTTTTCAATGTCTGGTCCTTCCCCATTTCCCCATTTGCAGCCATTTTCGAGCTTTCTTCCCCATTTTCTCTAGGAACCTCCATTTTTGCCATGGATTCTTCGTACGTCCCTAGAATTTTGCCGAGGCTTTCGCAGAGAGGCAAGCACATTTCTTCCTCGAGCAAACTGAAAATGTGGATGCGGCGCCGTATGAGGCATCGTAGACGGGTTTTCGAGGTAAGGTTTCGTCTTTGCTCGATTTGGTCTTTTAAGGAGTCGGGTTCCCGATTGGGATTTGTTATGCGGCCGCCGCGAAGTTCTGGGATGTTAGGAGGCATGTGTATTGTTTCTCCTACAATGAAATGGCGCCCACCTTTGAGGATTTTCGGGCTTTGATTGGAGGACCGGAGGTGGAGGCCATCTCGCTTCCTTTGATTGGTGGTGCTGCTGTGAGCGTGAAGCTTGCAGGTTTCTTCGTACTTCGTTGGAAGAAGTGTGGCATGATCCTTGATTCGGGTCATATTGACATTTCCGAGCCGCCGGAGCGGTTCATGGTTGATGATGAGAGTGATGTCTCTTGGGACGCATTTGCCTTGTGCGTGATGGCGACGCTTTTCCCGGTCGCCTCCTCGCATTTGCGATGGTGCTTTGCTAGATGTGGTTGCGCACCGCAGAGCCGGGAGAGGACATTGTCCCGTTGGGCCGGGGGAGACTCTTCATGGTATCGACCGTCCGGCGACCGGGGAACATTTCATGAGAGGGGAAGCCCCGCTTTGCTCACCTTGTGGCCGCGAGAGAAACTTCAAAAGCCATGCCCGAGGCTCCGACGTCGTTTAGCCCGTGGTCATTTGCTCGCCGACCTCTTGTGTTGGATATGGATCACTCCGCCCGGGAGAGATGGATGGCACGGCTTGGTACGCATCGATCCGCTGGTGGGTTCCCCACTGGAGGATTGAGACTAGGAGGGTCTTTCAGAAGGGTCCTATGTCGTCGAGTTCCGTGTTTTTCTTGGTCCTCCTTCTATATTCCTTCGCTTGTTTCCCGGCAGCTTGGGATGAAGCAGAGCCTTTGTTGGGCCGGGATGACCTTGCTACTATGGAGATAGCACCTCTTTGTATGGCAGCCTGTGTGCTTTCTTGTATTTTCGAGGGTATGGAAGTATTCCGCTTCCCTCCCGCGGTGCTCCTTAGACGTCGGGAGAGTGTCGTATTGACGACTCCGCACCCGGCCCGGTATGAGCAGCCGTGGTCGTGGGCAGTCCCAAGTGGCTTGGGAGAGCAGTGCGTGTAGCGATTCCTCGGGACCCGGTTGCCGTAGTAGCTATTGCCTTAGGAGTGCCGAAGCCCGGTCCGACCCTCAGGATGTGACGGGAGACACTTTGTTTGACTACGAGACTAGAGTTGACTGACCGGACAGGGAGAGGTCCTCTTTACGACTCGGCAGGAGGAGATCCGAGCCGAAGCACGGCGAATGAAGCCCCGAGAGCCGCTGGGATTGTTTGACTCTACGGGAGGACCCCGATCTCTGACTGAGAGACACAGAGTTGGTTCGCGTTGAGCGAAAGAAGACTCGCCGGGGACGAGGGAAGAAAGGGAAGAATGGCGAGGGGACAAGCGGAGATGGCGCGAAATGACCTCCTAGGTATCCATTCATTGCATTGTAAACACATTATTTGTTAAATGTATTAAGCTGTCTTTTAGCATGTTGTGAACTTGAGAGTAGACCGTGCTTGAACTCATCAAGAAATGTTGTAACCGTTAGTGATTTGTGATTTACTTTTAAAGCTTTGTCGAGACGCAAGATCTCTTGTTTGCCTTTGTTTCTTTTGTGCACCTTGTCGGCGTCCATCTTTGAACTTTTCCGTTGCATTTGCGGACTGAAGCGGCCCGAGCCCTGACGGCAATCCCTTTTGCTTGGGTTTTGTGCTTGGCTGAGAGGTTGGATGATCCCCTGACAAGTCGTTTTGACGGTCTTTTTCGTAGCTTCCTTGCCTCTTGTTGGCGTCGGACTCTTGACCTCCTTTTTGTAGCTTCTGCTTGAGCTTCTTTTATTTTCGTTTTATATTTTTTTGTGAGCCCTTGCTCGAGCTCTCTTTTTTTTATTATTTTTTTTTGTGAGCCCTTGCTCGAGCTCTCTTTTTTTTCGAAGCGCGTGAAGGCAAAGACAAGCCCTGGCTCGGGAAGCGTACATGAGTCGGCCGTTTGATGCTGAGTGACCCTCAGATGTCCTTTGATGTTGCTGCCGTCGTTTGACTTGGTCAAGGTGACGTTGGGGCGTGTTCTTGAAAAGTGCGTAGCTTGATGGAGGTCTTGATTGACATTCAAACTTTTGACTTTTTTGTGTATTTTTAGACCGGACCAATTAAGGTTGCCTACGTTCCCCCGGACTAGAGGGCTCAGTGTCCGCGTAGTTCGACACTACATGGAGTGCCAAGAGATGCACAGCTTGTTCTTCTTCAGGCGAAGTATCTCGCGAAGTTTGCTTCCGTTGACCGGATTCATGAAGGGATTGCCGTCTAGGTCTGTCGCCTTCATGGCACCTCCGGAGAAGATCTTTTGGACCACGAAAGGGCCGATCCATGTGGGTTCCCATTTTCCCAGTGGGCTAGTTCGAGTGGGAGGCTTTTCTTTGAGTACAAGGTCGCCTTCCCTGATGTCTCGGGACTTGACTTTCTTGTCGAAAGCTCTAGCCATCCTGCTTTGATAGGCTCGGACGTGTTCCATGGCCTTTAGTCGTCGCTCGTCTAGCGTGAGCCAATTCGTCATGTCGGCTTCGAGCCATTCGACTTCGTTGATGTCATTTTCCAAAGAAAGACTCTGAGTGAGGGAATTTCCAGCCTCAATGGGAAGGACTGCTTCCATCCCATATGTCGTGGCGAATGGGGTTTCTCCCGTGGCTGTTTCCGATCGATGTGCGGTAGCCCCAAAGTGCAAGGTGCAGCTTCTCGGGCCAATCTCGTCCTCGGGTGATCATTTTTCGGATGACCCGTTCGAGGGTTTTGTTTGCCGCTTCCACGGCGCCGTTTGTTTGTGGCCGGTAGGGAGAAGATTTCCAGGGCGTGTGATATTGAATTCGACCAGCCAGAAATCCGTCGAATTCCCCTCGAAGTGTGAACCGTTGTCCGATATGACCTCATTTGGGATGCCGTATCGGCAGATGATGTTTTCCTTGAGGAAATGCGCGACCTTCTTGGAGGTGAGTACCTTGTAGGACTTGGCTTCGACCCATTTGGTGAAGTAGTCGATGGCTACTAAGATGAACTCGTGACCGTTGCCGCCGGCGGAGCGATTTTCCCGATGACGTCAATTCCCAAGTGACAAATGGCCGTGGTGTAGTCATGCAGTAGAGATCGTGGGAGGTAGATGATTGAGGTTGGAGAACCGTTGACACTTGTCGCAGCCTTCTGGACAAAGTGGATGCAATCCGCTTCCATGGAGATCCAAGAGTAGCCCATCCCGAGAATGATTTACATCGTGGCTCGGGCGTTCATGTGGGGACCGCAAGCCCCATTGTGGACTTCATTCATGATCTTGTTTGCTTCTTCCCGGTCGATGCAGCGTAGGAGTGGTCCATGGTAGCGTTTCTTGTATAGCATGTCCCCAAGGATGACGAAGTGAGAGGCGAGGCATTTTAGGGCCATGATGCTCTTGGTTTTGACCCCTCCTGTGTGTGGGCCTTCCTTGTTCATGAAGGTGGTTTCCCCGTTCTGGAGGTATTGGAAGATCTGGTCTGTGCTGGAAATGGCGTCGGACTTGCGTCTCTTTGGCTCTTCAGCGATCTTGCAAATCGTTGTGATTAAAACCTCCTCGGCAGCTTGGGCCCGGTTTTTCTCTCGTTTGACAACATGCTTAAAGATGTGCTTAATGTATTGTTCGTTTAATGTGTCTGCTTCTTTATCAAGTGAATCATTATTAACTGTTTGTGTGTTAGTTAATTTATCAGTTGTTAAAGATGCAATGAAATGATTTTTTTTTAGAAAGGTCAGACCTTTTATTGAAAGCGTGAAGACTATACATTGTTGATCAAAGACTCACAATCGTTGGGTGTAAAGCCGTCAAAAGACTCAAAAGATGTGAATACACAGACAACAAGACTCGAAGCTAGACTATAGGCGACGAGGGATTGGACCAGGCTTCATTACTCTCGGTTGGTTGTAGCTCTAGAGGGAGTGGTGCTGGTTCAGGTGGCCAATCTTCCCTTGGCATGAGTCCCGGGAAATAGTTTGCATGAGGTTCGATTTCAAACCAGATCGCGGAGGTTTTTGGTTGCTCCCCTGATGATGTCCCTCCATTAGTGTTGCCACCAGTCGTTGGAGGTCTTTGATGATAGAAGTCGCTGAGGGCTACTTCTAAGAGGGCGAAGCATTCGCTGATTCGGAGTTGATTCTTGCTGATGTTGATCATTTTCATAGAATCTGCCTCTTTATCTGGGATCTTTGCTTGGATGACATTTACAATGTCTGATTCGAGGGGGCATGATATATCTCCTTCCCGATTAGGCCTTGGAGGAGGTTGCGCCACCGCTCATCTAGGTCGACACCGGAATGTTGAATTGAACTATGCCGTGATGGCTGTCCCCGTAGGATCCGAGAGTGTCGGCTAGAGGGTTGTCTTGTACCGGGGATCGGTGATGAGCCAGCTTTGCAAGAGGGTTTTCGGTGAAGTAAGGGTCTACTCCTCGATCAATCTCCATCGTGGCATCCATCTCTTGATCCTCTCTTAAGCATTCTTCACGCCGCATATATCGTAGTTGTCATCCCGACCTACGAGCTCTTCGATTTCCACTCGTCGCGGCTTAGAGCGTGGATGTAAGGATCCACTTCGTAGCGGGAAAGGGTAGGAGACTCATCTGGAGAAGAGTATTCGGTCATGTCGGGACCTTCTTCTGGGTCGTAGCTTGCCGGCCAAGCACTCGCCATCATACGCTTCCGCGGATCACTTCGATCACTCCATTGGCATTGATAAATTTCACGCATTGGTGAAGAGTAGATGATACCGCTTTCATCTGATGTATCCAAGGTCGTCCCAGCAAGGCAGAGAAGGTTGGTTTGATTTCCACGACTTGGAACTCTACCGACTCCAGTTGTGCGTCGAATTGGATCCTCAGATTGATGACTCCTACGATTGGTCGCGCAGTGGAATCGTAGGCTCGGATTACCCGAGGTGAAGGCCTTATCAGGGAGCGGTCGATGCGGAGTCGTTTCAGTGTGCTCAAAGCGATGATGTTGACTGCGGAGCCGTTATCAATCAAGACGTTCGGGAGGAAGAACATCTCTATTTTTATGACCAAGGTTGCTGACAAAGCAAACCACAAAAACCCCCTAGCCAAGCACTCTGCTGTCATCCTCTTGGAGCCAGCCAAATACTTATCTATCCCCCTCCTCAAGTGTGCCTCCATCGGCCCGTACCGAATACCCAGGCCCTTGGCATCTGTAATCTCAAAACCAAGCAGTCCCGACAGCTGCTCTATGGTAAAGCCATCAAAACACTCAATAGGGTTGCCTCGGAACAACAACCCGATAATCGCAGCGAAATCCATAGGAGTCACTGTTGCCTCCCCCCACCTAAAGTGGAATGTGTGGGTCGTATCCCACCAATACTCGCTCAAGGCAACGTGAAGCACCTTTACCCTCTACGTCGAAGCCACTGCGGCTACTGTTGGTGTAATGCCCTAGGCTTTAGTTATGTTTAACTTAAAACCATTATGTATCATCTTTATCCTTGATTATAGAGAAAGTTTATTATTTGATTATTATATATTTTGCATGTTTATTGTGATAATCTCCGTCCCTAATTATTAAGTGAATAATTAGTATAAAGTGTTAATGGATAATCATATGATGATTATATGCATAGAGATGCACATTAAATTTATGGGTACTTGTTAGTGAACAAGTGACTGGACTTGACCCGTATGAGATTTATGTCATGGTCAAATGTCATAATTAAATCTCATATGGTCACTTCATTTAGTCCCTAGAACTGAGACTATCATGACCTTACATATGGTGAAAGTTATGTTTGATTTTAGTCAAACGATATCTTAACACGATATTTATAAAGGCTATTTTTGGCATGATCGGATTCATGATGGGAAGGATGATAAGTCAAGATGGAATTTGTCCCTCGAAAGAGAGATGTTTTGCTTGGGCCCCTCGATGAGTGATAATGATGAAAGTGTATGGCCATACCCCAATACGATTGGATTATCATTATACTCAAGATCGAGAAAGCATTGAACAAATACAAGTTGACGTGGACCATGACTTGTGTTCAATATAACATCGTGAGACAAAGGGAGAAATGGAAGTGTACCATTGAAAACGTGAACTCTTACGTTATATTAATTGGGTAGACATAATGGCTTGCTAGAGTCCGCTTATGTCTTATGAGGGTCGATATGATCGAGCTCATTGCCAACATAATATAATCCTATTGGGTCACACACAATTAGAATGAATTAGTTAAACCAAAGGAAGAAATGATTGAGAGTTCCTAATATGGCTTAAGTTGTCACGCGACAAAGTTGGACTCTGTCACGCGACAAAGTTGGCTTCTGTCACGTGACAACTTTAGCCACAGAGGCGATTTACAGACTGTTTCCTAATACGATTAGGAAACAAATACAAATACTAACGTAGTATAAATATGAGGTCTGTAAACCCTATTGTGGCCGAATTTTCAAGAGAGAAAAATCACCAAAAGGTTTCTCAATTTCTTCCATAGGTTTAAGGATCTAGCAATCCTCAAGAACCATTCTTGGTTCATTCTAAAGTGTGGATACTACTAGAGGGTCTTCGCTCGTACGACGATCAAGGCCTAGAGTTCCAATCCAAAGATTCAAAGTTTTGAAGATCAAAGATTGTGATTCAAAATCACACCGATAAATTGTTCGATAGCTCAAGAACGGAAATCAATTAAGGTTGGTAAATTCTATCTCATAGGAATTCAATTTAATTGTATAGAACGGATCTAAGGGCTCTTGGGTTTTGTATTATTTAGATGCTTATTCCGCTGCGCATGGACCCATAAAATCCAACAGTGGTATCAGAGCCCCATTCGTATGGTTAAGTTTGAATTAACATGCTAGAATGTTTATATAAATTGTTTATATGATCATTGCATATTTTTGTACGCGGTAGAATTTTGATTGTTTATGTGAAACAATGTGAAATCGTTTTCTGTTCATATTGAATTAAATATGTTAAAAGCTGTTTATTTGTTTTAATTGCTTTATGATTAGAATTGATTGAAGCTGGAAAAATCTGCAAATCTGGTAACTCAGTGTCATGCGACAAAGTTTACTTGTGTCACGCGACAAAGTTTGCTTGTGTCACGCGACAAAGTTGACCTCTGTCACGCGACAAAACTACCCTGATCTGGGCAGAATCAGTTTGTTAATTTTTCCTTGCTAATCTGTGATTATGTTGATAATCTGATATGTTTCTGTCTTAATCTGGATGCTATAAATTTTTGAAAATTAAATTTATAGGGATATTCTAGATTAATTTATTGTTTATGCATTCTTAATTAATTTAAATATGATTTTATTAATTGTTGCGATGCATGAATTATATGTTCTTAAGTGTTAAGAAGTTTTGTTAGATGTTTAGTTGAAACATTGAATTGTAATTTCCTGAATGTTTAGTTGAAACATTAAAATTTTGTTTTCTGATTGTTTATGAGAAACAAGTCAGTTTACGCAAAATTTGATTATTATCTGATTGTTTGTGAGAAAGCAAGTCAATATACAAAGTATTGATTATGTTGCAAATCAGAGCTGATATTGTAATTGTGCATGTCAAGGAGAGTTCTGTTGAAGGAGAGATTTGGTACTTAAGCAGTCCTTGTGGCTCACCTATCTTCCTGGGAACTTACCTGGTGCGCGATTATGATTATCTTTGCTGATATGCTTATAATCTACTTTAAAGAACCTTCATTTGACTTTTAAGTTCTTTATGCCAATCCATGATTAAAACACTTGAGACCACTCGGATAGTTTTGGGTGGGCTTGCCATAGCAAGGTACTTTGATTCTATTCGTTGTGCGAGCAAGATGAGGAAATGGTGGTTCCTATACGTTTAAAGTGGATGAACTTAATTGGGTTATCAAAATGGTTTTGGACCCAAGGCATAAGACGAGATTAAAATATGCTTATACATATGATGTCTTAAATAAATCTCATAAAAGATCTAAGAGTCATATACGATATGATTGATGTTTTCTACCTAATTAATTTTAATCTTGAGCGGTGCGCCATAGCGTACTTGAGATTAAATTAAAGTTGGATCTTAGCCCATTAAATTATATTATACTTATTTGCATTGGAAGGTGTATAATTTAATGGAAGTATTTGTGAAATACATGATTTGCTCTTAGATGATAAATGTGTTGATATTGATATGTTTTCATATAATTTGTAAAATTTGTTGTAGAAGTAGCATTACACAATAAATTGCGATTCGTCCTTATGAAGGACAAAGTTCGAAAGGAACGATACAGATAATTCGGATTGGATCAGAAGCCTAAAGAATGGTTCTTAGGCAAATGTGTACGTTCTTGATGAATCCATTCCTGCTGAACCTACTGCAAATGTTACAAAGGGCAAATAAGGAACAACATTAGAAACATGTTGATGATTCTAATAATATTGCTTGCCTTATAATTGCCACCATGTTTAAAGGCTCTTATGAAGAACCTTGAACATATGGAAGTTACTTTTGTTCTAGCACAACGCACAAATGAAATGTTCCAAGTGCAAGCTAGGTAAAAGATGTATGTTGTGGTGAAGGCTCCTAATGCATGAGATGAAAAAGAGCAATCCGCAAGTGTGTTAATGGTTAACACAAGAAAGGGGTTTAAAAGAAAACACAAAGTAGGTAAAGCAAAGGTTGCTGAACCTAGGGCAAAGGTTGCCAAAGCCGAAGAGGCTAAACCCAAAGTGTCTCAAAATGATGCATTTTGCTACCATTGTAATGAGATTGTCATTGGAAGCAAAGTTGCAAGGCTTACTAGGAAGGCCTAAAAGGTGAAGAAGGGCAATATGATTGCTACTGCTTCAAGTATCTATATGATAGATATTTTCCTTTCAACTTCTTGTTCTTGGGTATATGATATCGGACATGGATCCCACATTTGTTTAAATGTGCAATGAATAAAGAATAGAAAGCTACTCAAAGAAGGTAAATTAAACCTATGCATGGGAATGAAGCAAGAGTTGCTGCATTAGCCATAGGAACTTATGAAGTCAATTTACCTAGTGAACTAGTACTTGTTTCGAACAAATGTCACTAAGTTCTGGATTTGGGTAAGAGTATTATTTTCTTTTCTTATATGGATGATGAAGGATATAATTTTCTTATTGAGAATAAGAAGTTTTATTTTTATTCAATGATATGCCTTATTGTATTGCATATGTCATTGAATGGTCTTCATATCATTGATGATGAGAAACAAAATAATATTGAAGATATCTATAATATAAATGGGAAATCTAAACCGAATAATATGAACAACACATTCATATGGCATTGCTGGCTTGGTCAGATAAATAAGAAACATATATCTAAACTCCATTAACATGAACTTTTAGACTCATATGACTCTGAATCATTTGAGGAATGTGGATCTTGTTTATTGGGATTATTGACCAAACCACCCTATACTAAGAGTAGTGGGAGGGCTAGTGACTTATTGGTCATTATACATGAGATGTATGTGGACTATTAAGCAGCATTGCTAGGGGAGGATTTTGGTGTTTCATCACATTCACCGATGACTTATCTAGATATGACTATCTGATGAAATCCAAAGGTGAATCGTTTGAAATGTTTCAAACATTTCAAGATGAAGTACAAAACAACTTGGCAAAACTATTAAGTACTTCGATTGGATTGAGGTGATGGATATTTGAGCCAAGAGTTTGACAATCATCTCAAAACTGTGAAATCATTTTAGAGTTGACTCCACCCGGAACACCACATTGTATGGTGTGTCTGATAGGAGGAATTGAACCTTGTAGGACATGGTTCGTTCGATGATGTGTCAATTTGACTTTCCTATTTCCTTTTGAGGATATGCATTAGAAATGATGCGGTTACACTGAATCGAGTCCCTACTAAATCGGTTCCTAAGGCCCCACATGAGATGTGGCATGGAAGAAAACTTAGTTTGTCTTTCATGAAGATTTGGGTTTGCAAAGCTTATAAGAAGAGACTTGTCTCTGATAAGTTAGCACCAAATCTGACAAAGGTTATTTTCGAAAATTAATCTTACAACCGCAAAGAGAACAAAATGTTTGTTGCTCTATACGATTCGTTTCTTGAGAAATAGTTTCTCAATAAAGAATCTAGTGGGAGTAAAATTAATCTTGAAGAAGTTCAAGAACCCGAAAATAATATGGAACCAAGAGTAGAGACGGAACCAAGTTCACAAGGAGTTGTGGAACCGGTTCAAGATGCACAAGTCCATCGTAGATCGGATAGGTTACGATCCGAACTCAAGAAATATTGATTTCTCGTATCGGAAAGTAATAAAGTGGAAGTCATTGAGAATGACGATCCTACTCCTATCTTGAGGCGATGTCCACTCCTAATTTGGATAAATGGTTAGGAACCATGGAATTCGAATTACAATCCATGTTTAATGATCAAGTTTGGAACTTGATTGAGCTACCTGAAGGTGTAAAAACTTAAAGGGTGCAAGTAGGTCTTCAAGACCGACATGGATGGGAAGGTGTATACTTTCATGACTGAGGATTGTAACAAAGGGATTTGGGCAAATTCATAGTATTGACTATGTTGAAACCTTTTCGCTAGTTACAATGTCGAAGTCTGTTAGAATTTCAATTGTCATAATCGCATATTGTGACTGTGTGATATGACAAATAGATGTCAAGCGACTTTCTTTAAATGAAAAGATTATTAAGGATGTGTATAGTACACAATCCGAAGTTTTGTCGATCCGGAAAATTCTAATAAAGTATGCATGTTGCAAAGATCCATGAGATGGGTTGAAGCAAGCTTCAAGGAATTGGAATCTTTATTTTGATGAATCGGTCAAAGAGTTTGACTTCATCAAGCACGAAGATGAACCTTGTGTATGCATGAAATTAAGTGGGAGCGTAGTATTATTTCTATTGTTATATTACAATGATATTTTACTCATTGGAAAACCAAAGTTCCGACACTTAAGACTGTCAAGTCTTGGTCAAAGAAAGGTTTCTCAATGAAAGATATGGGTGAAGCCGCTTACATCCTTGGCATCGAGATCTATAGAGATGGATCTAAAAGGATAAATTGGTTTGAGTCAAAATACTCACATTGACAATGTTCTTAGAAGAGTCTAAGAAAAGTAACTTGTCAATGGGTCATGGTGTTTCTCTTAGCAATACTCATTGTCTTGTGACAACTGATGAGCAAAAGGGAATGAATGAAGTTCTATATGCTCCGACATTTGGATCTGTCATGTATGCCATGATTTGTACTAGACCCGACGTCTCGTATGCTCTAAGCATGACGAGTCGATACCAATCTGATCCTGTTGAGAACCATTGGATGGCAGTCAAGATGATCCTTAAGTACTTAAGAAGAACTAAGGATACGTTCTTGGTATTTGAAAGGTTGGAAGATAATCTTGTTGTAAGGGTTACATAGATGCTAGCTTCCAAACTGACAAAGTTAATTTAAAATCGCAATTAGGATTTGTGTTTATGCTCATTGGAGGTGCGGTTTTGTTGGAAGAGTTCTAAGCAGAAAATCGTAGCCGATTCTACTACTAAGGCCAAATTTTAGCAACATATGATGTGGCTAAAAGAGGCAGTTTGGATCAAAAGTTCATTAGTGTTTTGGAAATGTTCCAAGTATCACTAATCGGTGAAACTTTTTTTGTGACAATTGTGGTGCCATTTGTGCAAAAAATGGAACCAAGGTCACAACGGTGATCCAAACACACACTTAGACATTTTTCGAGAATTCATAAAGAATGAGAAGACGTTAAGATATGCAAAGTATCAACCGATGATAACATTAGGGATTCACTTACAAAGACCCTCACACAGGCAGAAGCATGATGGTCATGTTAGGTCCATGGGTATTCGATACATAGATGGAGCCTAGTGCAAGTGGGAGATTGTTGGTGTAATGCCCTAGGCTTTAGTTATGTTTAACTTAAAACCATTATGTATCATCTTTATCCTTGATTATAGAGAAAGTTTATTATTTGATTATTATATATTTTGCATATTTATTGTAATAATCTCCGTCCCTAATTATTAAGTGAATAATTAGTATAAATGTTAATGGATAATCATATGATGATTATATGCATAGAGATGCACATTAAATTTATGGGTACTTGTTAGTGAACAAGTGACTGGACTTGACCCGTATGAGATTTATGTCATGGTCAAATGTCATAATTAAATCTCATATGGTCACTTCATTTAGTCCCTAGACCTGAGATTATCATGACTTTACATATGATGAAAGTTATGTTTGATTTTAGTCAAACGATATCTTAACACGATATTTATAAAGGCTATTTTTGGCATGATCGGATTCATGATGGGAAGGATGATAAGTCAAGATGGAATTTGTCCCTCGAAAGAGAGATGTTTTGCTTGGGTCCCTCGATGAGTGACAATGATGAAAGTGTATGGCCATACCCCAATGCGATTAGATTATCATTATACTCAAGATCGAGAAAGCATTGAACAAATACAAGTTGACGTGGACCATGACTTGTGTTCAATATAACATCGTGGGACAAAGGGAGAAATGGAAGTGTACCATTGAAAACGTGAACTCTTACGTTATATTAATTGGGTAGACAGAATTGCTTGCTAGAGTCCGCTTATGTCTTATGATGGTCGATATGATCGAGCTCATTGCCAACATAATATAATCCTATTGAATCACATACAATTGGAATGAATTAGTTAAACCAAAGGAAGAAATGATTGAGAGTTCCTGATCTGGCTTAAGTTGTCACGCGACAAAGTTGGACTCTGTCACGCGACAAAGTTGGCTTCTGTCACGCGACAACTTTAGCCACAGAGGCGGTTTACAGACTGTTTCCTAATACGATTAGGAAACAAATACTAATACTAACGTAGTATAAATATGAGGTCTGTAACCCTATTCGTGAGCCGAATTTTCAAGAGAGAAAAATCACCAAAAGGTTTCTCAATTTCTTCCATAGGTTTAAGGATCTAGCAATCCTCAAGAACCATTCTTGGTTCATTCTAAAGTGTGGATACTACTAGAGGGTCTTCGCTTGTACGACGATCAAGGCCTACAGTTCCAATCCAAAGATTCAAAGTTTTGAAGATCGAAGATTGTGATTCAAAATCACACCGATAAATTGTTCGATAGCTCAAGAACGGAAAGCAATTAAGGTTGGTAAATTCTATCCTATAGGAATTCAATTTAATTGTATAGAACGGATCTTAGGGCTCCTGGGTTTTGTGTTATTTAGATGCTTATTCCGCTGCGCATGGACCCATAAAACCCAACAGTGGTATCAGAGCCCCGTTCGTATGGTTAAGTTTAAATTAACATGCTAGAATGTTTATATAAATTGTTTATATGATCGTTGCATATTTTTGTATGCGGTAGAATTTTGATTGTTTATGTGAAACAATGTGAAAATCGTTTTCTGTTCATATTGAATTAAATATGTTAAAAGTTGTTTATTTGATTTAATTGCTTTATGATTAGAATTGATTGAAGCTGAAAAAATCTACAAATCTTGTAACTCAGTGTCACGCGACAAAGTTTACTTGTGTCACGCGACAAAGTTTGCTTGTGTCACGCGACAAAGTTGGCTTGTGTCACGCGACAGAGTTGGCCTTTGTCACGCGAAAAAACTTGCCTGATCTGGGCAGAATCAGTTTGTTAATTTTTTCTTGCTAATCTGTGATTATGTTGATAATCTGATATGTTTCTGTCTTAATCTGGATGCTATAAATTTTTGGAAATTAAATTTATAGGGCTATGCTAGATTAATTCATTGTTTATGCATTCTTAATTAATTTAAATTTGATTTTATTAATTGTTGCGATGCATGAATTATATGTTCTTAAGTGTTAAGAAGTTTTGTTAGATGTTTAGTTGAAACATTGAATTGTAATTTCCTGATTGTTTAGTTGAAACATTAATTTTTTTTTTCTGCTTGTTTATGAGAAACAAGTCAGTTTACGCAAAATTTGATTATTTCTGTTGTTTGTGAGAAAGCAAGTCAATATACAAAGTATTGACTATGTAGCAAATCAGAGCTGATATTGTAATTGTGCATGTCAAGGAGAGTTCTGTTGAAGGAGAGATTTGGTACTTAAGCAGTCCTTGTGGCTCACCTATCTTCCTGGGAACTTACCTGGTGCGCGATTATGATTATCTTTGCTGATATGCTTATAATCTACTTTAAAGAACCTTCATTTAGCTTTTAAGTTCTTTATGCCAATCCATGATTAAAACACTTGAGACCACTCGGATAGTTTTTGGTGGGCTTACCATAGCAAGGTACTTTGATTCTATTCGTTGTGCGAGCAAGATGAGGAAATGGTGGTTCCTATACGTTTAAAGTGGATGAACTTAATTGGGTTATCAAAATGGTTTTGGACCCAAGGCATAAGACGAGATTAAAATATGCTTAGACATATGATGTCTTAAATAAATCTCATAAAAGATCTAAGAGTCATATACGATATGATTGATGTTTTCTACCTAATTAATTTTAATCTTGAGCGGTGCGCCATAGCATACTTGAGATTAAATTAAAGTTGGATCTTAGCCCATTAAATTATATTATGCTTATTTGCATTGGAAGGTGTATAATTTAGTGGAAGTATTTCTGAAATACATGATTTGCTCTTAGATGATAAATGTGTTGATATTGATATGTGTTCATATAATTTGTATATTTTGTTGTAAAAGTAGCATTACACAATAAATTGCGATTCGTCCTTATGAAGGACACAGTTCAAAAGGAACGGTACAGATAATTCGGATTGGATCAGAAGCCTAAAGAATGGTTCTTAGGCAAATGTGTACGTTCTTGATGAATCCATTCCTGCTGAACCTACTGCAAATGTTGCAAAGGGAAAATAAGGAGCAACATTAGAAACATGTTGATGACTCTAATAATATTGCTTGCCTTATAATTGCCACCATGTTTAAAGGCTCTTATGAAGAACATTGAACATATGGAAGTTACTTTTGTTCTAGCACAATGCACAAAGGAAATGTTCCAAGTGCAAGCTAGGCAAAAGATGTATGTTGTGGTGAAGGCTCCTAATGCATGAGATGAAAAAGTAGCAATCCGCAAGTGTGTTAATGGTTAACACAAGAAAGGGGTTTAAAAGGAAACACAAAGTAGGTAAAGCAAAGGTTGCTGAACCTAGGGCAAAAGTTGCCAAAGCCGAAGAGGCTAAACCCAAAGTGTCTCAAAAGGATACATTTTGCTACCATTGTAATGAGATTGTCATTGGAAGCAAAGTAGCAAGGCTTACTAGGAAGGCCTAAAAGGTGAAGAAGGGCAATATGATTGCTACTGCTTCAAGTATCTGTATGATAGATATTTTCCTTTCAACTTCTTGTTCTTGGGTATATGATACCGGACATGGATCCCACATTTGTTTAAATGTGCAATGAATAAAGAATAGAAAGCTACTCAAAGAAGGTAAATTAAACCTATGCGTGGGAATGAAGCAAGAGTTGCTGCATTAGCCATAGGAACTTATGAAGTCAAAATTTTCTCTCTTTCCCTCTCTCTGGTCTCGGCGACACTCTGTTGGTGTTAGGTCTATCTTATGACCTGCTGTTTTAATTAAAACAGCCTGGGAAACTCCCCATGTCGGACGACATCCATGGTCCAGAAGGGTGATTTTCCCCTTTTACCCCTAATCAATTCTGTCAGCCTATCTTGGCTGTCCATTACCAAAATTCATCAATTCATTTGGGTTCAAATGCCCGCCTCTCTCGATTATCAGAAAATGGCCCGGAATGGCCATAAACTACCCGGTCTGGAAAACCGTACAGTTTCCAAACACAGAAAATAGCCCGGAATGGCTATAAACTACCCGGTCCGGGAAGACCGTACAGATTTCCCACTCAGTAAAAACATCTTCGGGGTGACCCCCCATCAAAACAGTCGAGTTCGCGGGTGACTCCAAAAAAAAAAAGTCAAATCATCGGGGTGACTCCCCATCAAAACAGTCAAGTTCGCTGGTGACTCCCAAAGAAAAAAGTTAAATCATCGGGGTGACTCCCCACCAAAAACAGTCAAATTTGCGGGTGACTCCCAAAGAAAAAGTCACATCTTCGGGGTGACTCCCCACCAAAAACAGTCAAATTTGCGGGTGACTCCCAAAGAAAAAAGTCACATCTTCGGGGTGACTCCCCACCAAAAACAGTCAAATTTGCGGGTGACTCCCAAAGAAAAAGTCACATCTTCGGGGTGACTCCCCTTGGAACAGTCACTTTCGGGTACAAAACTCGTAGCCTTTCATTGGCACCCCATCCTTGACGAACTACGATTCGGCTTGATTCCCCCACGGGATACGTAGGAATCCTCTTCATAAGAGGTCCAGCCACTTGACCATATTGGTCATCTCTTTCCCTGCCGTTCGTGTTCGGCTCGGGATTCTCATTTTTATCGACGACCCCACTTCCCGTGGAAGTGACGTCGTCGAGGGGCTCTGTGAGTACCCCGACCCGAACCCATGTTTTGGGTCCACTTTAATTGATTTTTGGGCTTACATAATTGCTAAAGAAGCAATATTAAGTCCAATTATCCTACAGCCCATCCAACCCATTGGGCCTGCCAGCCATTCGGCCCAGTATGCCAAAAAGGTGTACGCTGTCGTCCGACATGAGAAGACACTAAGGCGGTTTAACTGCCCCTGTCGGACGACATAGGCCTTCCCATCAGCCTGCCTATAAATACAAGGCATGGCTGACCATTTTGGGGGGACTGGAAGAGAGGTTTGGGAGGATCAGTATACTAGAGGGGAAACTCTGCCCAAAAAGAGTCTCTCTCTCTCTCTCACACACACACACACTCACCTCCCTCCTCATACACACACATACTTCAAAGTCAAGGTCCAAAGAAGCCCTCCTTGTTGATGTGTAGAAGGGGTAGACACTATACTACTGGTGATCTTACCTTGTTGACTACAATAGGTAGCCACTAAACCCTCCTCTCTCTTTAAATAGCCTTTTAATACATTCATATTACCTTTGCATGCATACTTGCTCCAATATTATGTAAAAATCGGGATTTTTGCATGATAAAGGTGGTGGAGAAGTGGATCTTCAATATTCACTTCTCCCCACCTCAGATCTGGACATTTGGTCATATTAGCATCAATAAAGTTTCAATCTTTAAGCATTTGCATTGAGTTAGGAGGTGATGGCTACTTCAAAGTGGCCAAAAACATGTGATTCATCACATTTGGCCACTAAAGCCATGTGATCCTCCCATAATACTCACATCTTACTGTTTTAATACTGCTTACAGTCAATAAAGATGCTTGGTTTGCTTTGAGAAACAAAGGGGAATCAAACAGACTGAAGGGCACTTTTATAGGCCACTCCTGTCGGACGACACAGGACTCTCTGGAGATCCTGTGTCATACGACATGGGGCTCCCAGAAGGTTATAAAGCCATTCTTGGACTTCAGATCTGCCAGATTTAATCCCTCTTGTAACTCAAAGCCTTCCTTAGTATTTTTGGCTCATAAGCCACTATTTGGAATGCCTATGGGCTGTTTGGGTGCGATTTATTGGAGGCGGTTTTCCATATGACATGAATAACTTCGGATGTTCTATGTCATATGACATCCGTATCATTCAAAGTCTATCGTGACTTTGCTCACTCCCGTCAATCCCAAACTGAACTTAGACCTTCAAATAGTGTCTTCAATGAGTCAAATAAATGTCATTCCAGTTCCAGAATAGCTTGGTCATTGTAAAAGACAATCTGACCATGAGACATCATGTCGTGCGACACCCTCTTTCTGGGAGGTCCTGTTTTTGACGACATCAGAGCTCTCTGGGCAGATTGTCTTAAACCTTCTGCCTTGTCATGAAAATCAAAATATATAAAGGGTGTGGCCCCCTGTCATGGCTCACAAGTTGTACCCAGTCTTGATATTATCAATGAAATGCCAAATTCGCATGCTTTGCTCATCGACACATATTGCACACACACTTTGAATTTCCAAAATTGTCTAACGTTGATTGAAAGTCTCGAAAGAGGCGTGTTGGGTGAACTCTCTAGTTCTTCCCAAACACGTAACCAGACTCCCGAACCCAAAATACTCTTAAAAATAGGTTTTTCAATGTTTTCTTTTAAAAACGGCGTGGCGACTCCCAAAACCAAAATTTACAAAATCTATCATCACATTCAAAAACAAAAGTAGATTTTCTTTCGGGCGAGCGTTCATTCAGTGGTGACTCTGCTGGGGACTTTGAAAAAACTTTTTTTTTAAAAAAATGAAGACGATACTTGATATATAGGTGGAAACCACTAACCTTCCAGTATCGCTCCCTAACCCGGGGCTTGGGATAGACGGTGGTCTAACAATCCCACGTACCGGTATCATTCTTCTATTTTCTAAAAAAAAGAGAAAAGTTTTTCTTAAGAGGGTCTAACTTTCTTTAAATCAACTTGGACAATTTCGACATTCCCCTTGTGTGTGCATTTGTGTGCTCACGTGAGCCTTGCCATACTCTATGGTGTGTGATGCCTTTGGGAGCCGGGGCTTCCCCCTTTGCTATTCGCTCTTCCCGTTGATCAGAACAGGGCAGGATGACGCTGGACTATAGCTACTGGTAAACTCTGACATTTGGGGCAGTCCCCTTTTGTCATGCTTTGACTCATTCTCTTGTTTTTCCTTTGCATATTGCATAAAAAAACAAAAAATCTTTTACAAAAAGCAAAAAAATATATTTTTCTAGAAGATACCTTCACCCTACTCGCACTCTACCCGCACATAGAGTTAGAACCCGGGAGTGTACGGACGACATCGCGGAAAGTGACGTGTTTCGCTAACGCTTGAGCGCCTAAAGTCCTCCTAGCCTGTGAGTCAGCCAACACTTGTCCGTGACACACTTTCTACCGTGACCGGTTGGTTTTTGGCCAATACTTTCCAAAACATTTTAAACTCGGTTTTCAAAATTTTCTCACAAAGTCCAAGTCATGCATCGTCTCCAAAAAAAAAATCTTGGCATACTTTCCCTCTTCGTGTCGAAAATTACGACATAATTCAAACATAAGTACCCGTTAAGATCTTGACATATCTCGACGTAGGTACATATCGATTTCTCGGCTTGGCTTCGTAAGAAGACATGACGCGTTCTCGACATGTGTCAACGCGGGACCATGTCGAATTCTTAACGCATACTAACGAGAGTTATGCCGAAATTTCGCCACCAAGTGACGAGAGGCCATGCCAGATTTCTCAACTCAAAATGAGGAGAGGTCATGCCCAATTCTTCCAGGGTTTTACCTGCAAATTGCGGTCTCGTACATTCAAATGTACTTTTGACCCTCTCTCCTCTCGAGTCTAGACGTTGACTTGGACTTGGTTTTGAAAACCCTGAGTTTGACTTGTTTTGGCTCGTATGCCCATAGGTTCGTTCTCCCTTTCGATTGGTGGGTTCCACGTGCCCTATAGGACCTCTGCCGGGATTGTCCGTCCCGAAGGTGCAATACAGGTGGAATACAGGGGGTCTATAGACGTAGTGATGGAACCCACTAATCCAGGAATAGCGTAGAATGCGAAAAAGAAGGTGTCCCCCTTTTCCAACCATTCCTAGGATCAATAAAAATCATTTTTATAAACAAAAACATAAAAATATAAAAAAAAGAAAGCATATGCATGAGTCCGTCCTAAGCCTATCCTCTCCCCCTCCTTGAAGCCATTCTCTCCCCTTTCAGCGAGCAAGTATTGGGTCAGAGTTCCGGGTGGTCGGTTAATCAGTTTCTCTCCAGTCAGGGAATCATTTCCAGCAGTCTTAGAAATGGCAGATTCGCAAGCTTCAGCGGAGTTTGGGTTCGAATGCAGTGTGTTGATCCACTGTAATCGAATACCGGTCAGGGAGTAGGGCCGATCAAGTTCGGAATACGGATCGAACGCAGCTCGAATGCCTCTCCAGTGGAATTATGGCATGGGTCCTCACATGACACCCCCGGGAAGTCCGTTTGTTAATCCTCACCCAGGTTTTAACTTCTCTCAAGAAGCTTCTCTCCGTGCTGCTCTTGAAGCCTCTCGTGCCCGTGAGGAAGCCGGTTGGGCTCGCTATGTCGAAGTAATGCGCATGCAAGGCATCGCAGTAATTCGTCACCCCGATGGGTCGTATGAAGAAATCAGGGAAGAGCCCGATGTTACTATCACCGTCACCGGCTTTATTCCCCCATCCTCACCTAGGCAAGGCCTTCACATTGTGCCCCCACCAGTCTCCTATGGTGTGCCTAGCTCCCTCTCGATGCCAACTCATGGGGGTATGTCAAGGCCTTCCCCCATCCCAGTACCTACTTATGGCATGCAATACGGGCTGAGGGGCGAATCGAGCTCCTTCCCAAAGGTCAGTACTCAGGACCAGTTTATGTTTTATCCCCAGAGCCAGCATGGGCAGGGTCAGCAGCCCAGTGGTGTCAATCAAGAGCCGTTTGGGTATACTCAGAATCAGTTTGGGACTCAGGGTCAAAGTCCATATAACAGCACGGGTCAGCCGTCCAACCCAACCTTTGGTGGTCAGTTTATTGCTCCTCATGATCAGTCCAATCAGCAGCAGAGCGGGTATCGCATGTCAGGAAGCCAGATTTGCCAGGATCAGATCCCGCAATACCCACAACCCCAATTCCAAAGCAACATCCCTCAGCCTGTGGTTTGTTCTCCTCTCACCCAGCATCTGTACGGTTCCACCCCGTATTCAGCTCCATGCACCAGTATCAGGTCCCCCGCCCATGGTCAGGTCGGCAGTCAATCAGTACAGTTCGGGCCCCAAAATCCCGATGTCCAATTCAATGGTTACGACATGTACGGGAACAAGATCCCCAGCCCAGTTGGCTTAGTGGACAGCAATGTTAGCATACCCAGCACTCTTGGTCTTCCTCCGGCTGCCTTGCCAATCAGGCCCATGCCAGAATTCCCAGTGCCATCCTCAACAGTAGCTCCAACTATGGGAAGACCCCCAAGGACAAGGAGGCCGACAAGATTGAAGCCGCAGAAAAGAGGAAGGCTAGTGCTGCCGGAAAGCCCTATGTCAAACCTAATCTCCGTCCTTATCACCCTTCCTTGGAAAAATACTTCGTCAAAGAAAGAGGTGATGATTTTATGTGCCCCATGGGCCAGCTCGAGAATATGAAAGATCTCACCCTAAAAAGCAACCCTATCAAGGAGTTTATCAGTGGCAAGCCTAACATTCCAGGGGCTGTGACTACTTTCGAAAGCCAATACCACTTCTGGGGAAGCTCCGATTTCACTAACCAGTTCAGCAGGTTGTCTGTGGTCGATCCTATGATCGACAAAACCACCGAGCTCGATATGGGCACAGATGTCACAGCTTTGTTCGAGGAAGCAGATTTATCAGAAATAACCGGGGCTGATCCACTGATGGAAGCACCGTTGATTGATTTATGTGAAGAGACACCGCCAATGACAGGGGCTGTTACTAAAGATCCTTTCAACATGATTGACCTTCTAACTGGGGATGATTATGTGCCTGCAACAGATTTTCCGACTGGGAAAGATTACGTGCCAGTAATCGAGTTTGATGGGGACAAAGAAATTGATCCACGCACCTTCGTCAGCACCTCAGAGATGCCGCTCCGGAATTGGGCTTCCTTCAAGGGACTGATCGCCAGCCGGGAGATTATGATGGAAAAGCTCGGGTGACCCCTCGTCCTGGTGTGTCTGAGTCTAAGTTCACCCCTGTAATCCTGAGTCAGTCCTCAGAGTCTTTTGTTATCGAGTTTGAGTCTCTAGATAGGTCTGATACTCTCACGACTGATGATCATCGCCGTATCTTTAACTCTGTCTTCCCTTTTGCATTGAATGGATTGGTTGACCTTTCTGCGTATCCCTTAATTGCCACCTTAACAAATGATAAGTTAACTAAGACAAATCTTAATGACTTAAAAGAGGTTAATAATGATTCATTTGAAGAGGACACAGACTTTTTAGAAGAAAACTTTTTAGAAGATAATATAAAGCAGGTTTTTGACCGAGACGACAATCGGGCCCAAGCTGCCGATGAGGTATTAACTACAGTGAATTTGGGAACTACTGAAGAGCCCAAAGAGACACAAATTGGCAGTTTCTTCACCGGGAAAGAACGGGAAGCCCTCATTGATCTGCTCAAGGAATATGTGGACGTATTTGCCTGGTCCTACAAGGACATGCCCGGGTTGGATACTTCAACGGTTGAGCACCGAATCCCCCTGGACCCAACCCGGGCCGGTCAGCGAAACTTCGCCGGATCAAGCCAGAATGGTCCCTCCAGGTCAAAGAAGAAATAGAGAAGCTGCTCAGAGTAGGTTTCATCAGAGTGGTCGAGTACCCCAAGTGGTTGGCCAACATAGTGACGGTAACCAAGTCGAATGGCAAAGTCAGGGTTTGCGTGGACTTCAGAGACCTCAACAAGGCAAGCCCAAAGGATGATTTTCCCTTGCCCAATATTGATCTGTTGGTGGACACTATCGCCAGCTACGAAGTCAAATCATTCGTGGATGGTTTTGCGGGATACAATCAGATTAAAGTTGCCGAAGAAGATCGGGGAAAAGGCGCCTTCACCGGCCCTTGGGAACCTTCTGTTACACGGTTATGCTCTTCGGTCTGAAAAATGCCGGTGCCACTTACATGCGAGCAGTCACTGCACTTTTCCATGACATGATCCATAAGGAGATCGAGGTCTACGTTGATGACATGATTATTCATTCCAAAGGATCAGATGGTCAACACTTGATCGACCTGAGGAAGTTCTTCAACCGGCTGGGGAGCATGAGATGAGGCTGAACCCAGCAAAATGCACTTTTGGCGTAGTCCGAGGAAAGGTTCTGGGATACATGGTCACAGAACGAGGAATCGAAGCCGATCCGAGAAAGATAAGAGCCATCATGGAGATGAAGCGCCCGACGACAGTCACGGAGGTGAAGGCTTTCATGGGCCGTCTCCAATATATCAGCAGGTTCATCCATCAGCTAACCTCTATCTGTGAGCCGATCTTTAAGCTGCTCCGGAAAAATCAGGAGGTTGAATGGAACGAATAGTGTCAAACCGCTTTTGAGATGATCAAGGCCTACTTGGTCCATCCCCCAATCCTGTGTCCTCCATATAAGGACAAGCCTTTGTTGCTATACTTGACAGTTACAAATACGGCTGTCGGAGCCATGCTCGCACAAGAAAAGCCAGATTCAAAAGTAGAAAATGCCATATACTTCGTCAGCCGGAAACTTCAGGGCAGCGAATTGAACTACTCAGCTTTAGAGAAAACCTGTGCAGCTTTGGTATGGGTGGTCAGCAAATTGAGACACTACCTCTTGGCACATACAGTACACCTGGTGTCAAAGATGGATCCCATCAAGTTCCTGTTCGGAAAGGCTTCTCTGTCATCAAGGCTTGCGAAATGGTCATTCTTCCTAGCCGAGTTTGATATCAAGTTCGTAACCCGCAAGGCAATCAAAGGCCAAGCTCTGTCAGATCATTTGGCAGATTTCCCAAGCTCAGAAGCGCCCGATTTCGAACCCCAGTTTCCAGATGATGGAATTTTCATGATAGAAGGTACGGACCGTTGGCAGTTGTTCTTTGATGGTGCCGCCAACAAAAGGGGCAATGGTATCGGCATGGTGTTGGTTGATCCAAAGGATGTGCACACCCCCATCGCTATCAAGTTGAATTTCTCAGCTACTAACAATGCTGCGGAATACGAAGCTTGTATAGCCGGCCTCGAGGCAGCCTTGGAACGAAATGTCAAAAAGCTGGAGGTGTACGGAGACTCTCAGCTAATCATCAATCAGGTATCCAATAAGTGGAGAACCGTGGACCAGTACTTACAAATGTACTATGCTTACATGGAGGACCTGATCGACCAATTCAAGGAGGTCACATTCCACTACCTACCCCGGGACAAGAACAGGTTCGCGGATGCCTTGGCCACTTTGGCCTCTTTGGTGGAAATTCCAGAGGGAAAATCAGTAAAACCATTCAGGGTTGGGAGGCACGAGAACCCCGACTACTGTTGCCAGATCGAGCTAGAAAAGGTCGATGACTTGTGGTACAGCCAGATCTTTCAGTACCTTAAGCATGGCGAGGCCTCGTTCCCAACGGAAAAGGATGGTAGACTAAAAGAAGGCCTCCGCGCCAAAAGTTTACAAGCTTTGAAAAGGTTGTCTGCACAGTACGTTATTCTGGGAGATGACCTATGGAAGAAAAGGCACCGAGGCCCACTTCTACTCTGTATCAGCAAATCTAAAGCCAGAAAGGTCACGGAAGAAGTCCATGGTGGCGCTTGTGGACCACATATGAACGCCCGAGCCTTGATGTTCAGCATACTCAGGATGGGTTATTATTGGATCTCCATAGAAACTGACTACATTCAGTTTGTACGAACCTGCGACAAGTGTCAGTGGTTCTCCAACCTTAACCATATACCTCCCCATGATCTCTACTGCATGAGCACTCCTTGGCCGTTCGCAACTTGGGGAATCGACGTTATTGGGAAGATAACTCCTGCCGGTAGCAACGGACACGAGTTCGTGTTGGTTGCTGTGGATTACTTCACCAAGTGGGTTGAAGCGGCATCCTACAAGGTCCTCAACTCCAAAAAGGTGGCCCATTTTATAAAAGAAAACATCCTGTGCTGATACGGGGTTCCAAATGAGATTATCTCAGACAACGGGTCACACTTCGAGGGACACACCGACAAACTGCTCGCAGAATTCAGGATCAAGCGGCACAAGTCCTCCCCTTATCGCCCTCAAACCAATGGTGCTGTTGAGGCCGCAAACAAGAACCTAGAAAGGATCATCCGGAAGATGGCTGAAAGGAACCGGGATTGGCCTGAGAAGCTTCACTTAGCACTCTGGGGCTACCGTACTTCAGTAAGAACGGCCACCGGTGAAACCCCGTTCGCTTTGACATATGGGATGGATGCCGTTCTACCCATTGAATTAGAGATACCCTCTCTTCGGGTTCTGCTTGAAAATGAGGTCAATGAAATAGACTGGCTTCAGAGTCGACATGACGAGTTAGCTCTCCTGTACGAGCGAAGGCTTAAGGCGATGGAACACATCCGGGCTTATCAGAAGTGCATGGCTAGGGCCTTTGACAAGAAGGTACATCCCCGCGACATCAAAGTAGGTGACTTGGTCCTAAAAGAAAAGCCGCCGAATCAATTCAGTCCTTTGGGCAAGTGGGCTCCAGTTGTGTAGGCCCGTATCTGGTGAAAGAGATCTTCTCTGGCGGAGCAATGAAGTTGACAGATTTGGATGGTAATCCCTTCATGCACCCGGTGAACGGCGACAAACTGCGCCGCTATTATGTCTGAATCGAGTCTTCCCCTCTAAAAAAAAAAAGAAAGAGAGAAAAAAAATATAAAAAAAGAGAAAAAAAGAAAGCGCGAAAATAATGTACCCAGACGAGACTGAAAACCTCTCAAAAGGCAGTCCGTGCAAAACAAAGGGCGCGCTCGGTGCTAAAAGAATATATCCAACTAGGCCGAAAACCCTAAAAACGGGCGGTCTAGGTAAAAAACAGGGTTGCACCATTTGTCCCCCTTCTATCTATCCCTTTCTTAAACACAAAGTTAATTGGGTCGAACTACCGAGACCTGAGCCCCTTAGTCCATTTTGTAAAAGGGGAACGTAGGCAGCCGTTCGCGGTTCAGTCTAAAAATCATAAAAATCACCAAATCCTGTCAACAGTTGTATTTGTGATTGCTAAAATGTGTCTTGATTAAGTTCTGAAGTAATTTCAACTTTCATTACATTAATACATTCATTGATGAGTTCAAGCACGGTTTACTCTCGACTCATTAACATTAGCGAAAATAATATCTTTTAAAAGGTACATCTAAAATGTCTGTGTCAGCAATAAGGGATACAAGGATAGGTCACCTAATCCTACTCGCTCGTTCCCACTCCCGAACTAGCACCCTTCTTCTTCCTCTTCCTCGGTCCTCGGGAGGTCTTTGGCTTGGCTATCCCAAACAGTTCTGTCTCCCGTCGCCCCGACTCGGGAATGATACGAGTCGGTGAGTCAATCAATCCGGCAGCTCTCAGCGCCGCCTGAGCAGCCCTCTCCTCTCTCAGAGCTGTCCTCCGAGCCATAACTTCAGGGTCATCCCTCATCTTGGCTCTCCTCTCTATGAGTCTCTCAAAGTCCGCTGCCGGATCGTCGGTCACGTTGTCGGGGTCAGCCTGTGCCTCAGCATCGCATAGCCCAGTGCTAGATTGGTCTCCTCCTCGGATCCCTCGGCAATATGCTTCAATGGCATCTTGAACCGGTCCCATCTCGCTCCCATACCAACCGAGATATGCGGTGGACAGATATGTGATTCCCCGGGTCTTAGTATTAGTGTGTGAGTAGGTGAAAACCGCTCCCAGAGAAAGCCTTGGCAAAAAACCTGAGAGTTTGGACATCAGTCATGTCAAGAGGAACGACATCCCGGGCCATCTGCTCTCTGAACCCATCAACAGCCTGCTGTGGGTATCCATACTACCTTTGAACAAGCAAGGGGATACTGAATGATGAGAAGTGTAATCCCGGCTGCCTCACTACAACAGAGTCATTCTGCCTGCAGCTCGTGGTCTCAAGCCTCCATCCGGGAACCCAGTATTGGATGTCAGTGGTAGTATACCTGGCCAATCGTCTCTGCAAGCTCTCCTGCGAAGCCTCCGGAACCACTCGTCTCTGCTGTGTGACCCAAGGTGCTGCAGTCTGCCCTACAGGTAATGGGGAGATGAGTCTCAATCGCTCAAAGAGCCACAATGATAAGAGACTGGGGCTGCCACGTCCCATATGCAATGACCCTCTAGCCAGTCGGTCCATCCCATGATAGGTCTCCGCCAGCAAAAGGGGAACTATGTCTCTCTCTCCCTGCCCAGGTCGAATATCAGCCAATGTGGTGCCTCGAGAACCCCGCATCTGTCTAACGACTCCCAGCAGTAAACCAGAGCATACCCCGTCGTACTCACAAAAGCAGTACAGGGAGATCATAATCAACATAAAAATGTCCATGGCTGTGGACGAGTCAAACTTACAACCAATCGGGCTATTTGGGCCAATTCAACAAAGGACATGTCGAGAACTAGATCAGTCACCTGCTTGGTGTGAAATCCCAAGAAATCGGCCAACTGCTCAGCCAAAGGTCGTGGATCGCGGGGAAAGACCGCATCTCTAAGCTCAGCTCCCCCAGTCAATGCCCGGAACTCTTCAATGGTGGGTGTGAAATCATTATACGAGAGGGTAAAGACATGCCTCTCGCAATCCCAGTACCTGGATACAGCCCGGAGAAGGTTCCAATCTACCGCCCACTCCTTTAATGCCCAGATGCATCTCAACCCATATCGTTGGTCGATAACCCTCCTATTATTGCTACGATGATGGTGGGTCAGATTTATGAGATCGGAATGAAATTGACGTTCTTTGGTCTTAGATCTGTCATTATAATGTTCCATTTTGAGCCAAAGATCGAATCTTGGGGCTAATTTTGAGGTGGAAGGCAAGGTTGAACCTGCTGTGACTACTGGAATGAGTTGTTCACGACCGCCTTTTATAAAGTGTCAGCTTGGCCGACCAAGAAAACAGTCTCCCAGACTCTCCCTGTCGCACGATATGGAGGCTCCATGAAGTCCTGTGTCGGACGACATGGAGAGTTCCATCAGGAACACCAGCAGCTGCAACTACAGCAACCTCAAGCAACCCAATGCTTGTTCAAAAATCACCCAAACCTGTCCAAAACACCAAAAAATTATACATAAACACTCCCCCTCGCTCATCGAGCCCACGGGAAAGGATTCGTCACATCCAACACCCCCACAGACACGTAAATGTCACCCAAATACATGCAAAAACCGCAAAAACACCCAATCACATCAAAAGCCACCATTTGTGCCTTTCTTGGGACGAACTCATGCATGTGAGCTACCAATTACATAAATAAACAAATATTGTAGTTGTCAAAGTACAAAAACAATAAAATACTTATTTTTACAATCCAAAAAAACAAAAAAGTACATGCATTTCTTCTCTCTCTCCTAAAAGAGTCAAAGCATGGAAAAAGGAGACCGTCATGATCACTCCGACTCGGAGTCGTCGCCGGAATCGTCCTCCTCACCTTCCTCAGAGCTGCTGTCATCCTCGGCGCTGCCCACCTCCTCCTCGGAGCCACTCTGCTCCTGGCCATCGTCGCCACCCTCCGGTGCCTCATGGATCTCGCCGTCTGAATCATCGTCCTCATACTGTGCCCAAGGCTGGGGCTCGACATAATACCCATGCCACTCGGGCACAGTGGTGAAAGGGGGCTGATAAGGATCCTCCTCGCCGTCATCATCAGCATCAGGCTGGGGCTGTCGACTCGAACTGCCCGTCTGTGAGCCAGAAGGAGCCAAAGTCGGTCTGGGCCTCTTCTTCGGAGGCACGACATCACCAGGCTGGGAGCTGCATCTCCCCTTCCAATGCTCCGCGCTCCTCTGAAATTGGCGCAGCATCTTCACAGCACCGGTGAGCGCCTTCGCCACCACCCTGAACGTCTTGGCTGGAACCTGTTCAATAAAAACAGAAAAGACAGTCAGAAGCGATCAATGCAGACAGTAAAAGAAGTAAAAAGCTTGAACAAATCAGAAAAGAAAGATTGCTCACAGAAGTAGTCCCGCGGGGAAGCCGCAGATGAGGATGAGTCTCAGACATATCAAATGAGGAGCGGCGAATAACACCCCCAGCCTCATACTCAAAAAATCGGGGAGGTGCCGGTATCTGCATCCTCGCTGCCCTCCTGGCGGCCATAACCTGAGGAGTCACCAATCGGGTGAAGACAAATTGGGCATAGTCCCCACCATCAGAAAGCTCAGCGGCATCAATGCTGGTCCGCAGCCACTCCAAGTCAGGCAAGGTCCGAATGTGCCAAATCCCTGCAGGAGGATCATGAGGAACGCGGGAGACGGTGCCATGACCATGCTGCTTGCAGACTCTCTCCCCCAAATACAGGGCATCTCCCTCCAGGCCAATCAGAAGCCTCCTCGTCCTGGTCACCAGGGCAAAGACACCAATATCCTTGCCATACC
Organism: Adenophora triphylla var. japonica; assembly: GCA_022495995.1. Taxonomy (NCBI): domain Eukaryota; kingdom Viridiplantae; phylum Streptophyta; class Magnoliopsida; order Asterales; family Campanulaceae; genus Adenophora; species Adenophora triphylla. Next base: position 38,249 of record JAFEMH010007922.1, on the reverse strand, counting down.
TATCATGCCAGGGGAACAGTCTCAACCCAACAGGGGTACCCCTCAAAGCGATCATCGTGTCGTGGTAGCAAGCCGTCTTACGGGGCTTCACCCCGTCCACTTTCCGGCTCTCCCTCGCTCCAAAAGTCCAACGGCGAATAGCAGGGAACAAATCTGTCGTAATCCCCTCAGGCACAGTCCAGGCATAGCAGCCAAACACCTCGTAGGCCCACACCTGAAATAAAAAGACAAGAAGCTTTCAGTGTGCAGCGACAGTAAAAGAATGATGACAAAATGTCAATGTAGCAGTCAAGTTGCGAAAAGCAAAGGGCATACCTCCAGCACAGTCTGACAGAAGTCCAAAGAGGTCACACTGCCTCTGCTCACCTCATTCAGGCCTCTATACACCTGGGCCAAACCAGCCTCTCCCCACGAAAAAGTGGACACCTGGCTCCAATCTCTAAGAGGCTCCAGCAAAAGAGTCAATGCCGCCGTAGAGGCATTACAGAACAGGGTGTCAGAAAACCCGGCCCAGACAAAGGCTCTCGCCAACTGCTCAGCCGTAACCGTAGCGGCACCCTCAGAAAAAAGACGGCACTGATGCGTCAAAGCCAAGTGCAAGTCAGCCAAAGGAACCCCATTACCCTTCAGGCGAAGGGTCAGTCCAGTCAAAGTCCTAATGGCATCCGTGCTCAGCACACCAGGGTCCTCAGAGAAGATGGGCCTGTCCGTAAACTGCAGAACGGTGATGGCAGTGAAGTCATAGGGAGTGATTGTCGACTCACCCCAAGATAGATGGAAAGTGTGGGTAGAGTCCCACCAAAACTGTCTAAAAGCCCGCACCAGCTCCACGCTCCTCGGCGTGTCCCCAAAAGCTCCAATAGCGGTAAAGAATGGTCCAAGACCAGCAGCAAAGACCAGGCCCTTAGATCGTCCAAAGCAAATCGAAGAGCCCTAAGAAGGCCCCAAATGGTCGCAATCGCCTCAGGGGATCCCTTGGTCCGCAAAGTCTGCAGGTAAGCACAACACAGGTATCAAAAACCTACTAATCACAATATGTGCATTCATTCATGTGCATTTTTCAAGAAATCACCAAAAATTCTTTCAGAAGAAGAAAAACAAAAAAAGAAAAATCTTTTCAAAGCAATGCATTTCATGCCAAGCATGCAATTTCATCTTTGGGTGCGATTTCCCCCAATTTCAATCTCAAACCCTAGAAATCAAATTTCGAAAGGGTTAATCTTTTAAAATACTTACCCCCTTCTGTTCCATAGTGGAAGTATGAAAATCGAGACCCGGGTAAAGCCCATGTCCCTCGGGGAATCTCTTTCGTTTGTTCCGATCTACGAGCTTCCTTCTCTCGGACAAAACTTGTTGCACATTCCTTCTCGATTCGGCTCGCGGAGGCATTATCAAATTCTTGATTTAAATCAAAATGGAGGAAGAAATTTTCAAAATTTTCTCTCTTTCCCTCTCTCTGGTCTCGGCGACACTCTGTTGGTGTTAGGTCTGTCTTACGACCTACTGTTTTAATTAAAACAGCCTGGGAACCTCCCCATGTCGGACGACATCCATGGTCCAGAAGGGTGATTTTCCCCTTTTGCCCCTAATCAATTCTGTCAGCCTATCTTGGCTGTCCATTACCAAAATTGATCAATTCATTTGGGTTCAAATGCCCGCCTCTCTCGGTTATCAAAAAATGGCCCGGAATGGCCATAAACTACCCGGTCCGGAAAACCGTACAGTTTCCAAACACAGAAAATAGCCCGGAATGGCTATAAACTACCCGATCTGGAAAGACCGTACAGATTTCCCACTCGGTAAAAACATCTTCGGGGTGACCCCCCATCAAAACAGTCGAGTTCGCGGGTGACTCCCAAAGAAAAAAGTCAAATCATCGGGGTGACTCCCCATCAAAACAGTCAAGTTCGCGGGTGACTCCCAAAGAAAAAAGTCAAATCATCGGGGTGACTCCCCACCAAAAACTGTCAAATTCGCGGGTGACTCCCAAAGAAAAAGTCACATCTTCGGGGTGACTCCCCACCAAAAATAGTCAAATTCGCGGGTGACTCCCAAAGAAAAAAGTCACATCTTCGGGATGACTCCCCACCAAAAACAGTCAAATTCGCGGGTGACTCCCAAAGAAAAAGTCACATCTTCGGGTGACTCTTCGAATGATCACTTTTGGGTACAAAACTCGTAGCCTTTCATTGGCACCCCATCCTTGACGAACTACGATTCGACTTGATTCCCCCACGGGATACGTAGGAATCCTCTTCATTAGAGGTCCAGCCACTTGACCATCTTGGTCATCTCTTTCCATGCCGTTCGTGTCCGGCTCGGGATTCTCATTTTTATCGACGACCCCACTTCCCGTGGAAGTGACGTCGTCGAGGGGCTCTGTGAGTACCCCGACCCGAACACATGTTTTGGGTCCACTTTAATTGATTTTTGGGCTTACATAATTGCTAAAGAAGTAATATTAAGTCCAATTATCTTACAGCCCATCCAACCCATTAGGCCTGCCAGCCATTCAGCCCAGTATGCCAAAAAGGTGTACGCTGTCGTCCGACATGAGAAGACACTAAGGCGGTTTAACTGCCCCTGTCGGACGACATAGGCCTTCCCATCAGCCTGCCTATAAATACAAGGCATGGCTGACCATTTTGGGGGGACTGGAAGAGAGGTTTGGGAGGATCAGTATAATAGAGGGGAAATTCTGCCCAAAAAGAGTCTCTCTCTCTCACACACACACACTCACCTCCCTCCTCACACACACACATACTTCAAAGTCAAGGTCCAAATAAGCCCTCCTTGTTGGTGTGTAGAAGGGGTAGACACCATACTACTGGTGATCTTACCTTGTAGACTACAATAGGTAGCCACTAAACCCTCCTCTCTCTTTAAATAGCCTTTTAATACATTCATATTACCTTTGCATGCATACTTGCTCCAATATTATGTAAAAATCGGGATTTTTGCATGATAAAGGTGGTGGAGAAGTGGATCTTCAATATTCACTTCTCCCCACCTCAGATCTGGACATTTGGTCATATTAGCATCAATAAAGTTTCAATTTTTAAGCATTTGCATTGAGTTAGGAGGTGATGGCTACTTCAAAGTGGCCAAAAACATGTGATTCATCACATTTGGCCACTAAAGCCATGTGATCCTCCCATAATACTCACATCTTACTATTTTAATACTGCTTACAGTCAATAAAGATGCTTGGTTTGCTTTGAGAAACAAAGGGGAATCAAACAGACTGAAGGGCACTTTTACAGGCCACTCCTGTCGGACGACACAGGACTCTCTGGAGATCCTGTGTCATACGACATGGGGTTCCCAGAAGGCTATAAAGCCATTCTTGGACTTCAGATCTGCCAGATTTAATCCCTTTTGTAACTCAAAGCCTTCCTTAGTATTTTTGGCTCATAAGCCACTATTTGGAATGCCTATGGTCTGTTTGGGTGCGATTTATTGGAGGCGGTTTGCCATATGACATGAATAACTTCGGATGTTCTATGTCATATGACATCCGTATCATTCAAAGTCTATCGTGACTTTGCTCACTCCCGTCAATCCCAAACTGAACTTAGACCTTCAAATAGTGTCTTCAATGAGTCAAATAAATGTCATTCCAGTTCCAGAATAGCTTGGTCATTGTAAAAGACAATCTGACCATGAGACATCGTCGTGCGACACCCTCTTTCTGGGAGGTCCTGTGTCGGACGACATCAGAGCTCTCTGGGCAGATTGTCTTAAACCTTCTGCCTTGTCATGAAAATCATAATATATAAAGGGTGTGGCCCCCTGTCATGGCTCACAAGTTGTACCCAGTCTTGATATTATCAATGAAATGCCAAATTCGCATGCTTTGCTCATCGACACATATTGCACACACACTTTGAAAGTCCAAAATTGTCCAACGTTGATTGAAAGTCTCGAAAGAGGCGTGTTGGGTGAACTCTCTAGTTCTTCCCAAACACGTAACCAGACTCCCGAACCCAAAATACTCTTAAAAATAGGTTTTTCAATTTCCTTTAAAAACGGCGTGGCGACTCCCAAAACCGAAATTTACAAAATCTATCATCACATTCAAAAACAAAAGTAGATTTTCTTTCGGGCGAGCGTTCATTCAGGAATGTGGATCTTGTTTATTGAGATTATTGACCAAACTACCCTATACTAAGAGTAGTGGGAGGGCTAGTGACTTATTGGTCATTATACATGAGATGTATGTGGACTATTAAGCAGCATTGCTAGGGGAGGATTTTGGTGTTTCATTACATTCACCGATGACTTATCTAGATATGACTATCTGATAAAGTCCAAAGGTGAACACGGCAAAAGTATGTTACTACAGAATAACGTACACAAAATGCACATATCAAAATCATAGAAGGAATATCACCACAAAGATATAGTTCATTTTCCCTAAAAACATTTTCATCCCAATCGGAGTATTAACGGTTCAAAATCCCGAAAACGTACAAGTCATTTCGAAAACTCCCTCAAACCCAGAACTTTCAAAACATTTCGAAAAATCCGTCAAACCCGGAACTTCCAAATCATTTCGAAAACTCCGTCAAACCCGAAACTTTCAAAACATTTCGAATAATCCGTCAAACCCGGAACTTTCAAAACATTTCGAAAACTCCATCAAACCCGGAACTTTCAAAACATTTCGAAAACTCCGTCAAACCCGGAACTTTCAAAACATTTCGAAAAATCCGTCAAACCCGAAACTTTCAAAACATTTCGAAAAATTCAAACTCGGAACTGTCAAAACATTTCGAAAAACCCGTCCAAATCGGAACTTTCAAACACTTCAAAATTTACTCCGTCCCGAATTAAACTGACTTTAATTTTGGAAAATGCCCCTAGACATGGAATTTTTCTACCAAATTTTCTACGTTGTCTACCCATAACGTCAATTGCACTAAGCTACAGTCAATTTCGACAAAAGGGCATCGCAAGGTTAAAAGTCCCAAATTGGGCACCAAGAACCCTAACTCAATTTAAGTCAAAATTCCTAAAATTCAAGAATGCAAATTCTAAAAATTGACGGAATTTAGAGGATGCTTACCTTCCTCGCAATCCCCTCCTTGAATTTGTGACTATCCCGAGCTTGGTAAAACTCGATCGGATCCATGGGAAGAGTGGTCATTCGCACCGTCCTCTTGAGCCTCTTCCTCTTGTTGTCGGTTCTCCTATACCGACCCCTTCGTCCTAATCCCGCTTTCATAGCGATAATCTCTCGAAGATTTCAACAAAGATCGAAGAAAAATGGCAAAATTTTCTTTCTTCCTCTCGACAGAAAATGAAAATTGTCTCTTTCTCTCCTTCAATGGTTGGCGGCTGACTTAAATTTGGCCAAATTGACTCATAGGCCGTCCGACCTCTTTTACGCCATGTGCCATTTTGGCCCAAATGCCAATTCAGCCCCTCATCTTTCCGAATTTGACACTTTTCCGCAAAAGTTAAAAAATTTCCCAGTTAGACATTTCTAACGCCCCTCTCCCGAGGTTAAATTCCAGTTAAACATTTCTAAGGCCCCTCTCCCGAGGTTAAATCTCGACCGTCAATCGTAAGCCCGACCATCCCCATTCAGCGACAACCAATGTAAGCCCGCACAACAATCCCTCTTCGGCCATCATAGTAAGCCCGAATATCCTTTTCCCCGCAGGTGAACAATCACTTTCTCGGACGTCAATCGTAAGCCCGATCATTTCATTTCAGCGGCAACCAATATAAGCCCGCACAACAATCTCTCTTCGGCCGCATTCGTAAGCCCGAACGTTTATCCCCAGCAGGATCCTAAGAGACTCCTTCTAAAGGAACGTCAATCAATCTCCTTAGTTCTTAACTAACTTTGTTAGAACTCTGGACGCTTTCCCCCAGCAATGTGTCATTCTCACCCGAGATCACATTCCGTTCCTAACCCCGTTGTTGGAACGTCAATCCTTCTGTGTTGTTAAAAATGCCAGTTTAACACAACCAGTCCCACCATCTCCACCATATCCTCAGCAGGCAAACCCTGGCTGTCATCATAAGTCCAGCACCCAAGGCACGAACGCCTTACAAATTTCAATCCCCAAGGCACGAATGCCTTCCACTTAGGATAAGATGACTCCGAACAGTCTCCCTTAGGTTCAGACGCCTCCAAAAAATCTCACTTAGGATAAGATGCCTCCGAACAGTCTCCCTTAGGTTCAGACGCCTCCGAACAGTCTCCCTTAGGTTCAGATGCCTCCGAACAGTCTCCCTTAGGTTCAGCGCCTTCAAACAGTCTCCCTTAGGTTCAGACGCCTCCGAACAGTCTCCCTTAGGTTCAGAAGCCTCCGAACAGTCTACTTAGGTTAAGACACCTCCGAACAGTCTCACTTAGGTTAAGACGCCTCCGAACAGTCTCACTTAGGTTCAGATGCCTCCGAACAGTCTCCCTTAGGTTCAGACACCTCCGAACAGTCTCCTTTAGGTTCAGACGCCTACGAACAGTCTCACTTAGGTTAAGACGCCTCAGAACAGTCTCTCTTAGGCTAAGACGCTTCCTAACAGTCTCACTCAGGTCTAGACGCCTTCGAATCAGTCTCAACCAGGACGAACTCCTCCTAATCATTCCCCCACAGGTCGAGGCTCCTATGAGAAACCCTCGCACCTACGAACTACGATCGGCTTGATTCCCGCTCGGGATACGTAGGAATCCTTTCGCTAAGGGTACATCCATTTGACCGCTCAGGTCTCTCAAAGTAACGCACCCCCCCAATTTGGATCCTTATCTTTTTCAACGACCCCACTGTAGACACCCCATTCTGAACCAATAATTCATGATTACACTACTCTTCGTCTCTCTTTTGTGTTTTGATGAAAGCACATTAGTTTCGTCATGTTTCGTTAAGTTTCTAACTAACCTCGTTAGTTTTGGACCTAACTGACTAACGGAATAAGCTGAAGAGGACAAAATAGTCATCAGACTAGATATCTCGCACGAGATATCATATCTCGCGCGAGATATGCCCTCGACAGGATGTGCAGAATCACAATTCTTCTCCGTCCCAAACTCTTTTCTTGATAAACCTCATCTAATCCGGTTCTCCAATCAGAATTGAGTTCTGGAAGCTTCCTAGGAGTGTTTTACCTCTCCACCTCTACCTCCTAAACCCCTATAAATACTTGGTGACTTCCACTGTTTCAAAGGTCCAGAATTTCACACAACACACACAATTTGTTGGTTTCTTTCCACGAAAGACTCCTTCAAATCACTCACAAACAACTCCTAAATTCGTCCTTCAACCACGTTGATCGACGAACATCGAGGCTCAAGCCTAGCATCAAGGCGAAGCTCTGTCCGCATCAAGACTTGACTCTCATATTGAGTCGAAACTCTGCCCAAATCGCTTCTCGATCGAGAAAACATCTTAGAACCACGTTCTAAATCAAATCCTCCCTAAACTAGGTAAACTCCTATACTTTTACTCTTTTCTTCTCAATCTCTCTCTATTGACTTTTAGAGTGGTGTAATCCCATCAAAAGGATTAGTCTAGAGTCCCTTCAATCGATGAAGGCGATCTCGAAGCGTACAATCCGACATTCCTAATCAAGAAATTGATTAGGATTTTCTTGTTCTTTATTTAATTAGTAATTAAAAAGATTGATAATACTCAATTGGCAAGACCGATCTCCGGATTGGGTGGAATGGATGCTCCTCGACCTACCCATTCGATAACTTAACCCCCGAACCCTCAAATCTCTTTTCAAAATGGTTTTCCTATGTTTCCAAACAAATAATATAGGTGGCGACTCTGTTATTCGAAAAATTCACGCATCGCTACAGTGGCGACTCTGCTGGGGACAATTAATTAAGAGGGTTAGACTTGCGTTACAATTGAGTATTATCAATCTTTTTATTTTTCTGTAAAAATTTGATTTTTAAGATTTTGGAATTTTTACCTTGTTTTCAAAAAAAAAATTGTGCGAATACTTATCTCGCACGATATAATATATCTCGCGTGAGATTTCTATTCGCAAGGAGACATCTGTTTTGGCGGCGGAACTATGAAATAATGAAAGGTTTTTAGGTCAAACTTTGACTGAAGACAATAATTAAAAGCCTTAGTTTACTTTTCTTTCCATTGCCACGTAGACTCCACAGAAAAAAAAAAGGGATCTTCGTTGACTCTTATCAGTAGTTTGACCATAAAAAAAAAAGGCAATTTCAAAAAAAAAAAAAAAAAAATCAAAAACAGTTAGAAAAACTTCAAAATAAATCCAGAAAAATCAAAATAAATATTATTATTTTGCTTGTGCTAACTCTATTTTGCAGGGTAGAATAATTTTAATTACTTGAACTATATACCTGCGTGCGATTGATTTTTAATTTAAAGTCCGGTCCACGGAGGATTCGGGAGTTGTAATTTAAATTAATTTAATTCCTTCTCTCTCTTTAAGTGGAACTACGACGGCCTGAGTCTTCCTAATTTGGGAGAAACGTAGGCAACCACTTGGTGCGGCCACTATCTGTTTTTCTTTTAGTTTTCAAAAAAATAAAACTCTCTATTTTACTCTATCACCTAGATTGACTATCACACACGCGCACTCATATATAACTGTCATTGCACTACATACCCTCTATAAACCCGGGACCCACACTAAGGACGGATGACGGTAACCACCTAGTCGCCGGTCTCTCCGAAGTTGGATCATCCCACTCCGCGTATTCAATCCACCTAGATTGTCATATCGCGGGGAGCCTAGCCTTCCAGCCCTGCATCGCCACATAATCATGTAGATTGACTTTTTAGGACACTCCGTGACCGGTCGGTTTGATCTTGGAGTCCTTGTAATCCCTTGTCAAGATCGTTTTGTGCAATAATCCACGGAAAAGAAATCAATAAATTGTCGCCGAATTGTCCCTTCGGAAACGTCCCTACGATTGTCCCTTCGGATTTGCCCCTAAAAAGAGAAAATTTTCTCATCAAAATTATTGCACAAAACTTGATGTTACTTTGGATTACTCCAACCCCTAGGTCCCTAGGTTTGGTTCTTGAACTTTAGAAACCCCCAAAACGGATTTTCCGTCCGACCAAAATTAGGATTAAAATCAGAAAATTGTGACTTTCCGTGGTGAAGTCTCACGCGAGACTACTTGTCTCGTACGAGATAAGTGTTCGGTCTTTTCGTGTTTTGGCCAAAACCTTCAAACCTTCAAGCCTTCATTCACCCTATTCAGCCGACTTGTTGGAACTCGATCATGGTTTAACACGGTTGCTACACGTCTAGGTCCTTCGCCAAAGCTCGACACGATGTCTGCTTCTCCTTCTACCACCGAGGCCGATTTCAACGATGCTAAGGTCCAACTCATCGAAGCCATGACTAGGTTGGATGAACAAAGTAAGCAAATTGATGAGCAAAACGCCCAAATGGCCGCCCTCATGAAAGAACTCAACGAGTTGAAAGTCAAGAAAGGCAGAAAACAAAAGCAGAAGGTGGAATCCTCCTCTGACGAAGAGGAATCCTACACCAAAGTGAATAGAAAAACCAAGAAGTCAAGCAAGAAAAAAGGAAGAATCCGATTCCTCCTCTTCCTCATCCTCCTCCGATGATGAGGAACATACCTCCAAGGGCACTAAAACCAAGAAAGAAGGCAGTGGTGAAACTACTAAACTTGGTGACCATGTTACTAAGAACTACCTCGAGAAGAAGCTTGCGACTCTTGACACTTCCAAGGGGTCATTCGTTCCATTTGATCCCGATGCTCTTCAACAGTCAATCACCAAATTTCCTCGCAAGTACAAAACACCCGACATTGCCAAGTTCAATGGTACTACTTGTCCTCGAGCTCATGTTGAGACCTACACTTGGGCTATGCTTCCAATGGGTGTTGATAACACAATCTTGGCCCAATGCTTTCCTCAAACTTTAGAAGGTGCTGCAAGAGATTGGTACATGTCTCTTCCTACGACTACAAGGCTCGATTGGTCGTCCGCATGTTTGGTCTTCCAAAGGCAGTTTGAAGACAACTCCACTTACCGCCCTACTAGGAGGGATCTTGAACAAACTAAACAACATGCCAATGAGTCCTTTGCTGAATTTGCTAGAAGATGGAGACTCAAACTTACTAAAATTGTCGAACGGCCTACTCTCAAAGAGCAAATCCACATCTTCCTTCAATGCCTTCGTGATGAATTTCAAGAGAAGCTCGCCGGTAACTACTTTCCTAGTTTCAATGAACTCCTCGAGTCTGGAATTAGGGTTGACGACTTCCTAAAAAGCAAAAAGAAGGAAAGTACTTTCCGCTACAACAAACCCACTACAAGTAAGGATGCTTCAGTCAACGCTATTGCACTCAGCTGCCCCAACACCGGAAAGTATTCTGCTGTCCCTCCTCCCGAAAAGAAAAAGAGGCACTACGACAAAATTGAAGGAATCACTCAAGAAGAACTCTTCGATGTGCTTGTCCAGAATGAAAAAATCAAACCAAGGGAAGGTGGTCCTCCGAAGGATATGGGTCCGAATCATGCTCATCACTTATTCTGCAAGTACCACAACTTCACCGGCCATGACACCAAGTCTTGCCACCACTTGAAGGACATCATCCAAGACCTCTTTGATAATGGAGATCTAGAACGTCCCAACGTCATCACCAATCCTCTTCCTCGTACTCCATGAAGAAGATGAAGCTCCAAGAAGAAATCTACACTTACCACTTTGGGGCTACCACTATCCTCTCCCTTTCTCCTTTGATAGAAGTAGATTAGGTTTAAAATTTCCAAGTATGAACTCGAAGAGTCGTTCTGTCTTTCTAGTACTCCTCACCTCCTCTAGTTTGTGTCTTCTAAACTATCGAGTCTGTTCTTAAATTTCTTAATAAATTAAAGTAATTTCTTTTCCTAAATACTTTCCCTAAAGTTGTTCTACCTCATGAATATAATTTAATTCATGCAAAATAATGGACCTTCCATTCCCTAAATCATCGCAAAAATAGAAACTTCTAAGTGACTTTAAGAAGCAAGTTATCATTAGGAGGCTTAAGGGCTAAACATTACCCGTACTGAAAGTCAAAGGTCAACAAACGAAGAAAGACGAAGGCGCTGCTGTCAACATTCATCCCAAGAAAAGTGGGGCTACTCAACTCAAGGCTTTGAGGGTACAAAAAAAAAAAAAAAAAAAAAAAGCTCGCTAGGACGAAACTCCTCAATTCGTCCTAGGCAAAAATAGAGCATCGAAAAAAAAAAAAAACTTTCAAGCCTTCATCGCCCCACAACAAGGATGGAATTTCAACAAAGGCAAGAAGGACTCTCCCACAAAGAAAAGGAGTCAAGTGATACCAACAAAAGAAAAGAGGATTCCTCAACATCCTCCTACATCAAGTAAAGAAGACTTTCAGTATCAAGAAAAATGTTTACCCTTAAGTCATACTAATGATTGACTTTCTCCTCAAACTTATTTAGAAACTTCTAGGTGATGCACGGTTCATTAAAAGGTAGAACAACTTTTCTAGATCCTAGAGCCAAGTAGCGTTTCTTGTCGAGTCTAGGGGCTTCCTCTTAGCCACTCTCATACTCACTCTTGAAATCCAAGCATCAAAACTGGGGCTTCCTCACCTTTTCTCCCCCAGTCAATCTCTACTTCAACTCTTCAAAACAATCAAATGTACATTAGGGGCTTTCCTCTTTGCTTCTCACTCTCATCATCAGAGAATACACTTCTCCAAAGAATCAATGCTTGGATCACCTTCCAAAAAATAGAGTCCGTCTCTCCTCAACTTACTTGAGATCTCATTTCTCTCTCCTCAATAAGATTTTCTCTCTCTGAGTTCTCTTCGAGTTACATACTATTCAAAAAAAAATGAAAAAAAAAAGAAGACGCAAAAGAGATGCCCGCTAGATTGAAAACCCGAAAGGGCGGTCTAGGCAAAAACCAGGGTGCGCACTAAGAAAAAAAAATCAAAGGACAAAGGGAGAGTATTCTTCAACCTTCTTCATCGAGCATCATTCGATCTTCTTCAAATCAAATCAATAAGGAGAGTCTTCTTCGATCACCTTCAAGTCAAGAGAGCAGCTTCACAAGCCTGTTCACAAAACCATCTACCACTTGCAAACAACTTGGGGCTTGAGACACCAAAGGGCCTTGGACATAAAGCCATTACGACAGTCGACAGATTTGTAGTCGTTTGCCTCCTAGAGAAACGACTCAACGGAGAAGTAAGAATGAAGATTCTCAACAGACCTAGATGTGTTCACAAAAGGATACTCATCAAAATTCTACAACAATTCAGCCTCGCTGACTAGCAACAGATTCTGCACAAACCTGATTTGGTCCCAACTTGTCAAACACAAGTTCACTCATATATTTCACCCCTCTCAAATACAAATCCATACACATGTCCCTACATGTCTGTATACCATACACTCATACATAAGCTTACCACCAAAATGTCCGACCGGCCATTTACACGAACAGACGTGAGCACCACCACGTAAGTCTAGTTGAACAACTAAAATCTGGAAAATCTACTTGGAATCTTTATGTGCTGACAGGTACAGAAAGGTAAGAATCATCCGGGTCTATCCGAGACCATTATGCATATATTCTTGCATTACAGGGGCCGACAGAACCTCCATCTCAACCGACAACTTCAAGTCCGTGACCTCGGCAACATCAACAAAGTCTGCGTCCGCAGCAAACCTCAAGTCCGTGACCTCGGCAACATCAACAAAGTCTGCGTCCGCAGCAAATCTCAAGTCCGTGACCTCGGCAACAACTTCAAAGTCTGTGACGGCAGCAACTTCAAGTCCGTGACCTCGGCAACGATATCAAAGTCTGTGATGGCAGTAAACTTCAAGTCCGTGACCTCGGCAACAACTTCAAAGTCTGTGATGGCAGCAAACTTCAAGTCCGTGACCTCGGCAACAACTTCAAAGTCTGTGATGGCAGCAAACTTCAAGTCCGTAACCTCGGCAACGACAACAAAGTCCGTGACCTCGGCAACGACAACAAAAGTCCGTGACCTCGGCAACAACAAGCTACGTCAGTAACCTCGGATGGCGCACTTCAACAACTTCATCAACAAACCGGGTATCATCAGAATTGGGTCAAGTTCTTGATTCCTCAGTATGATTTTACCTTTTCAAAAAATACCTCTTCAATTTTCAAAAATGCTTTTCAAAATACCTAAAATAGCCTTTTTAGTGTTTTGGAGTCAAACTACGTTTGGTCTGATTCTCTCTTAGAGATACGTAGGCAGCCGTGCGGCACGACCATCCCAATGTTCAGAATGATGTCTTTTCTATCGACGACACTTCTTCTTTCATAAGACACTGTCGGCCGAGGGCTCTGTAGACACCCCATTCTGAACCAATAATTCATGATTACACTACTCTTCGTCTCTCTTTTGTGTTTTGATGAAAGCACATTAGTTTCGTCATGTTTCGTTAAGTTTCTAACTAACCTCGTTAGTTTTGGACCTAACTGACTAACGGAATAAGCTGAAGAGGACAAAATAGTCATCAGACTAGATATCTCGCACGAGATATCATATCTCGCGCGAGATATGCCCTCGACAGGATGTGCGTAATCACAATTCTTCTCCGTCCCAAACTCTTTTCTTGATAAACCTCATCTAATCCGGTTCTCCAATCGAATTGAGTTACGGAAGCTTCCTAGGAGTGTTTTACCTCTCCACCTCTACCTCCTAAACCCCTATAAATACTTGGTGACTTCCACTGTTTCAAAGGTCCAGAATTTCACACAACACACACAATTTGTTGGTTTCTTTCCACGAAAGACTCCTTCAAATCACTCACAAACAACTCCTAAATTCGTCCTTCAACCACGTTGATCGACGAACATCGAGGCTCAAGCCTAGCATCAAGGCGAAGCTCTGTCCGCATCAAGACTTGACTCTCATATTGAGTCGAAACTCTGCCCAAATCGCTTCTCGATCGAGAAAACATCTTAGAACCACGTTCTAAATCAAATCCTCCCTAAACTAGGTAAACTCCTATACTTTTACTCTTTTCTTCTCAATCTCTCTATTGACTTTTAGAGTGGTGTAATCCCATCAAAAGGATTAGTCTAGAGTCCCTTCAATCGATGAAGGCGATCTCGAAGCGTACAATCCGACATTCCTAATCAAGAAATTGATTAGGGTTTTCTTGTTCTTTATTTAATTAGTAATTAAAAAGATTGATAATACTCAATTGGCAAGACCGATCTCCGGATTGGGTGGAATGGATGCTCCTCGACCTACCCATTCGATAACTTAACCCCCGAACCCTCAAATCTCTTTTCAAAATGGTTTTCCTATGTTTCCAAACAAATAATATAGGTGGCGACTCTGTTATTCGAAAAATTCACGCATCGCTACACCCACTTCCTTCGAAAGTGACGTCGCTGAGGGGCTACTGTAAGTACCCAAATCCAGATCGACAAAATCCGTTAAAAGTTAACCGAAATCCGTTAACTGGCCCTTTCCAGGTTAGCCGGAACCCGTTAAACTCCCCATTCCCGAGTCAACGAGACATCCTAAGACTGCCCCGTGCATCCCGACACTAAAGTGTACTCAACACACGCTATCACACGTAAAAGTACCACAAACGCACTTTTCGGGACTTTTCGAGGGCATTTCAGACATTTTTCGGACAGTTATTTAGAAAACAGTCAAAACCGGGAATAACGGGATAAAAACCCTAGCTTCGATGACTCACAGGGACACGTGGCACGCATGCATGGCCTCCCCCATCCCCATCAATCAAATTCAAGGGTGAAAAGACCAAAATACCCCTGAAACTGAGAGTTAGGCCGTCCGACCTGTTTTACGTGAAAAGCCAGAATTCTCATCAAGTCTCTACAATTTCCAAAATACCCAAACCCCCCCCCCCAAATTGAGTCTTAGGCCGTCCGGCCTATTTTACAAAATCACCCCTATAAATACAAGGGCTGTCATTTTGTTAAAAGGAGGAAGAAATATTACCCCTCTCCCAAAACCCCACGGTTCTAGGCATTCTACCCGAGCCCTGTTTCATCTCGATTTGCGTGAAAATCCCATTTTCTAACTAAACACCTTCGAAACACTTTCCAAACACCAAATCGTATCCCGTATACATCCTTCTGAGCCAAAGAGTCAACCCCTAGCCATAGGTAACACACTCTCTCTCTAAAACTTCATTTCGCCTCGATTTACGCGTCAAATGCCATTTTCGATCCGGTCGAAACTATCAAAATGTAGATGTAACGCCGTCCACGGGGCTCGATACGTTTTATCCCCTAATCATCTTCTCTCCCGTAAGAGAAGTAATTTCGGGTTAAAACGGCGTACAAGTCCCGTTTTTACGTTTCTGTCATTTATAGTCTGGATCGTTCGATCTGTTGATTCGTTCTTTACCGTCCGAACCGTTTGGTTCGTGATCGTCATTTACAAAGTCCGGATCGTTTGAACCGTTGATATTGTTATTTTTAATTTATGCAACTTTACAAATCTGAGCCGTGTGTCCAGATCGTTTGATTCCGTTGATACCGCACTTTTAAATACTGTCATTTACAAGTCCGAGCCGTTTGGCTTGTGATAGTATTTACTTATAAAAGTCCGAGTCACAAAATGACTCGTTGATCGCATATCATTTAATGCCTTTTTTCATAAATTTGGTTAAAATGTAATTCCCTGTTCAAAACCGGAGTTCATCATTCGAACTCCTTTTCAAAACAACACGAAACCCGACGTTTGACATTCAAACGCTCTTTTCATTAAAATCAACGTTTGTCATTCAAACTAAAGATTTAAGTTCATCATTCGAACTCCTTTTCAAAAAAATGTGAAACCCGACGTTTGACATTCAAACGTTCTTTTCATTAAAATCAACGTTTGTCATTCAAACTAAAGATTTAAGTTCGTCACTCGAACCCCGTTTTCAAAACAACTCAAACTCAACGTTTGACATTCAAACGCTCATTTTCGACTCGAAACCCGACGTTTGACATTCAAACGCTCTTTTCATTAAAATCAATGTTTGTCATTCAAACTAAAGATTTAAGTTCGACATTCGAACCCACTTTTCAAAACTCAAAACCGATGTTTGTCATTCAAACGCTCATTTTTTTACCACTAATCAACGTTTGTCATTCAAACCAAGATTAAAGCTTGTCATTCAAGCTCCTTTTCAAAATGCAACACACACACACACAAAAATTTTTGAGAAAGGTAGAAAGACTCGTCATACGAGGCGATTCGAGTGATCTCAACATACTCTTCCCGAAACGTAACGTGACCTCCGAAACTAAAAATCTCAGGTCCTAAAAGCCTTTTTTCAAGTTTTGGCTACCAATCAAAACGTTCCTTTTTCAAAGCCTTTTTTCAAGTTTTGGCTACCAATCAAAACGTTCCTTTTTTCAAAGCCTTTTCCAAGTTTTGGCTACCAATCAAAACGACACCCTTTTACAAAACCGGCCATTTTCAATGTTTGGGCTCATAATACAAAACGGCGTGGCGACTCTCCCTTTCATTTCCAGGCGAGGTCCCAAGTTCGCAAAATGCCGTTCGCCGCGTCCCCCGCACGCGATCCGGGTAATTTCAACATCACTAAAAGTGAAACGGACGAGAGTGATCAATAAAGTTTAAAGCCAAAATAGACAGAGTGGGGTTAAAAACCTCGATGTCAAAAAAGGCCACAACGAACTCTTGATCATAGAGAAAAGGGCTAACTCTCGCTAGAAAACTTAAAACAATTTTTGAACAAAGAGTTATCAACTCATAAATGCGGTCAGCGGGCATTACAATGCCCGCGACCACGACATTGAGTCAAAAGTAATTATTCAAAGTAATATAAAGCTTAAAAGAGGAAAAGCAAGAATATAAGCTTAGCAAAGCCTTGGTATCATTGTCAAAAGTATTCAAACATTTCGAAAACTCGAAAGCAAGAACGAGACAAGAGTAATTCAAATATACTTTTCATTAACAGATCAAAGATTACAAAGTCCTAAAAAAATCTATTACAAGAAAAAGATAAAGAAAAATCCTAAACTGTTGGCTGGACAGGCTTGGGAGCAGCTTGGGCTTCAGACTCGGGGGTAGGAGAAAGAAGAGTATCAGCTGGAGCTTGATCATTTGCTGGAGTAGGATCTTGGGCAGGAGGAGCAGGTGCTGACCGCGGCATGAACAGTTGACTGACCGCATGCCCGTTGGGAAACAGGCGAGCAATGGCAGCTTCTATTGATAACCCCTCCTGGCCAAACCTTAAGTTATCAATTTGATCAACAAGGCCAGGAACGGTGACAGCGACGATGGCAGGTAAGGTGGAGGCTACTGCTAACTCCAAATTGTCGATCTCCTCTTGAGCCAGAGGGACCAATGCATGCCCGGGCAGACATTCTACATCCGTGGCAATCAAAGAGCCGATAATGGCCAATTGTTCCACGGAGAAATTGCCCGTGGCAGCAAAGTTCCTTAGTTGCGTCTTGCTAGCAACCTCATACTGAGCGGTGGATTCCACCAAGAGTTCATCCTTATACTCTTGGGAGTTTTTAAACTCCTCAGCACCTTCCTTGGGGGCAGCGGCAAGTTGGGCCTCTCTCTCCAGCTGGAGCTGCCACAAAGGAAGCAGCTCTTCAGAAATTTTATCCACTTGAGCCTCCAAAGCCAGAGCTTGCTTCTTAGAGGCCTCCACTTGTCTGCATACTCCGCTACCCTCTTGTCCAAAGCATTCTTCTGCCCGCGGAGCTCGTCCCGCATTCCTTTTGCCTTCTCCAAGGACTTATTGGCCTCATCGAGCTAGCCACAAAAATGCTTCAGATCGGCTTCCTTCAGGGCCAGAGACTCTGCCAGAGCCTTATTACTCTCCTCCGCTTTCCCCAAAGCCTTGGATCTCTTCGCCAAAACCTTGGAATGATCAGACAGATCCCTGGCTTGCTTGTCAGAAATCTCCCTAAGCCTCATAGCCTTATTGGCCATCGGCAAATAAGAAAGTCTCGATCAACGATCAAGCAGTCATCAAAAAAGAAAAGTACAGAGGTAGAAAAAGAAAGTAAGAGTTTACCTCAGTGGCCATTAAGCCAATATCGCCAGCTAGGGCAGAGGAGTTCAACTTGATCCCAACATTCTTATAGAAGTCAGGGGCATAGAGCCGGTTCAGAAGACCAAGCCCTACTATTGACTGGAACCCTCCGCGGGTATACATGTCCACCCCTTGACCGAAAGCACATCCTCAATTTTACTCTTCAGGCCCCACGATGTCTCACGTGTTCCTGTGGCCAGGAGGGGATAAAATTTGTCGCATATAGTAGCCCCTCTAGCTGGGGGTTAGAAGTTGGGGGAGGAACCACATCTGGCCGCTGGACCCTAGGTTGCTTCTCCTTGCCCGCCCCTTCAGTCTCGGTGCCAGCCCTCTTCCTTGACCGATCAGAATGAGTGGATGAAGTGTTGCGATCAGGAAGAGGACTGGGGGCACGACTAGATAGCAGTGGTTGCCCGCGAGGAGGTAGATCCTTGGCCGCAGGAACTCCTCAAAACCGGCCAGCAGGGCGCCAGAGTTCTTATCTACCATGGGCAGAGAAATGCCATCAACAGGAACTTTATTTAAGGCCTCTTGTCTAGCCTTTTCCTCCTGAGCCACTTGGCGCGCCTTGGACGCTTTGAGTTGAAGAGGGTTTAGTTTGGGGGCCATGTTTGGATCTGTTGGATTTGTGTCCGAGAAAAGAATTCAACTGATTAGATCGCAGTTCAGAGAAAATCAAAGAGCATAAGGAAAAAAGTTCAAATCAAAGACAGAAATAGAGACCGATCCAAGCTGGAGGCTCGCAGATCGCGCCCATCATGCACGCCTTGTAGTTGGACTCAAAATCAAAAATTTCATGAACCCCCCAAGCGAGATCACGAAGCTGGGGCTCAATAGCCACCCAGGGGGCATAATAGCTACCTTCTCTTTGAGGTGCCACCCCCAAAAAAATCAGCAAGGGCTCGCTATTTATGATCGCGCCCACATCAAATACCGGTTGCACCTTCTCGCTCACGAACTGGGCCAGATGGATAGCAATTGCAACTTGAAGGGAATCAGATTCGAACGGGCTGGGATATGAACTGGCAGAAACCCTAACTGGAATGGCACCCTCCGACCTTGAAAAATTCCACCCAAATCTACTCTCAATGACCAGAATATTCTTCTGATTCCATTGTCAAATTTATTTGTGGGGCAGAAAAGGTGCGGGCAGAGTTATTTTCGATTTTCAGTCCGAGATGGTCGTTGGTTATCTGGTTAGAATAAAAGACATATAGCCCGGAGAGGGAAGGTTCAAACCCTAGGACCCTACACACCATAATAAAGGAGACAAGGGCTCGAATAGTGTTTGGGATTAGGTGCATAGGGAGGCATCTGTTGAAGTCAAGGAATTTGGCAATGAAGGGGTCAATAGAAAGTCTCAGTCCGTTCTCAAACTGGACCCCATAAAAATTGCAAGATTTATTACCCTGCGAACATCGGCCACAGTTTTTGGCCTCAGCTTCCCCTTCACCTCCACTTCTTGAAGCTCGCGGACGTGGAAGGAATTGGGGTAAACACCATAGGTGGTGTATAGTTCCGTCTCCCAGTCTGTATAGGGCACATTCTTTTACTTTTTCTGGCCGCGCCCAGAAGTTGAGGCCCCAGCATGACTCTTGCCGCGGACAACAACATTCTCCTCCTCGGGTCCCTCAGCAAAGGCATCGACTATCTCAGTTGCCTGCTGCGCCGTGCCCACCGCCATGCGGTCTGAAATCTCACGGTCATCCTCCTCGGTCTCCGAGCTATCAGAGCCCAAGAGACCGGTGGATGATCCCATTGATGGCTTTACTCCTCCTTCAGCTCCATCCACCTCCATATGTGTAGGCTCATCATCACTACTGTCCAAATTCACCATCGGTACAGGCTGGGTCTCAGTTTGAGTGTTGGGGTAAATTGTGTTCAAAGGTTCCACATCCAGTGGCTCGTTCAGATCAGCCGCGGGTACGCCAGTGGCATCAGGGGCCACATTCACCTCGGTGTCGTCCATTAGATCAACTTTCTCCCAGTCAGTTGGCCCTACACCAAAGAGGATTTCCTTTAGCTCTCCTCACCAATTCAACGGCGTTCAACGTCTGGTCTCTCTCTCTCGGGAAAACCTGCACAACACCGCCATTATAAAATTCCTCAAACGGTGTACATCCCCCAACACCAACATGTCACCGTTCAGATGCAACCTTTTCTTGGCTTCCCATAACCGGGGTGGGAACCCAATTTCCCCGGTCATAATAGATCGAGAAATAGATAAAGGCCTCTAAGGACAACCTAATCCAAGAGTGGGCAACTTTCCTATAGATATCCCCCGATTTCTTGCAAACGGCGAAGGTATCAGGAGTCATGCCATTACCCAACTCTAAAGGACGTTCCATCCTATAAGTAATCCTAAGAAACAGAAGAAGTAAAGAGATAGAGTGTGACGACCCCGATAATAGGCACTATTTAATTAATTGTTAAGCACGTGGGGTTCGGGTAACAATATCTCATTTTGTGCATTTTATGACTTTATTGATTTTATGTGACTATTTATATGTTTGTTTGAATTTAGTAAGTTAGAATTGGCATTAACTTACTTATGTGAAAATGGGATGAAAATGAATTAAAAATAATGTTTTAGGGTCTAAATGGAATAAACTCTAAAGTGGATAATGATTTTATAATATTTATAATTTTAATAAAATGTTAATTGTAGTGATATGCTTAATTCCCAAGTTAATAAGTAAGAATGAGGTTAGTTTGGGTTATTATTAAGTGAGGGGCTTCCTTGTAATTTAGTATTATTATCCATGGAAAATAAGTGAGGAAACCTCATTTGAGAGGTTTTTCATCAGCTTCTTCTCTCTTAGTTCATCCATGGAGAAAGTGATTCAAAACCCTAACCTCACCTTTTAAAAATTCCCTAGCTCTCAATACTTCTCTATTTTCAAAACCAAGGACGGATTCGGGTTCTGGAGCGAGGGATCAATTAGAGCTACTCAATAAATTATTCCAATTTTCATCATTCAAGTAAGTTATTATGGATTCTCTTCAAAACCTTGTTAAATAATTGATATGGGTATTTTGGATGTTTGTAAACATGTTTTATAAAAAGGAAAACATTTTTGAAGTGGAAAGAATGGGTTTTGAATTTGGGAAGTTGAATTCCATGAAATGGGTTTTGAAATAGCAAGTAAATGGCTTGATACTCATGTATAGTGTTAATGCTTTTGACATAGGTCATTGCATGGTAAATTGATATCAAGTATGATGTTAAAATGATGTTTCTTGGTGTTGAATTAGTGTAGAAAGAGTATGGGATGGATTGGAGTTGGTATTGATAACTTTGGTACTGTTTTGGTTACTTGAAAACAGAGTAAATTGGGTTTGGGGTTAATTTGGTATGAATTCTGGTGTTGTATCAAATCTGTTCTGACTTCTGCACAGGGGGGACGAGTCGTCCCTTGGAATTGAACCAAGTCGTGACATGTGAGGGGACGCCAGTCTCAGATGAAGGTTAAAGGGGCACGAGTCGTGCCCTGGGGCACGAGTCGTGCCCTCCCCTGCAGGAACTTAAGCTGTTTTCAAGGCATAGAAACCTAATCAAATGAGAACCAACTTGAACACTCTTTAGCTTAGATTAAAGTAGAATCTTCTAGCTACACAATGATACTTTAGTTGAGCAAATTGAATTAGTAGAAGTACTTGTAACCTTGTCGTGAACTTGTTGCATAACATTGATTTATACTTAACCAAAGTAACTTCAACTTGGTAAATAACATGTGGACCTTTATAGAAGTGATATATTATTGAAAATGGTCTATGTAGGAATAGTTTGTGATACCTTCCTACTTCATTTGAGTTCATATGCATTGGCATTACTGTACATAGTGCATGAAATAGATGTTGCACTCTAGTATGGATTGAACATGAGTATTGTTGTACCATGTGGATATACTTTCATCCCTTTGTGTGGATTTCATTTCAAGTAACTTATATGTGCTTGACTTGTGGTTAATCAGCTGATGTTTAGGGGTATAACGGAATACGATCAATTATGGAAAGTGTGACCTAATGTGATCGGATTACGTTATACCTGTGACTGTCCCCGTCTGTGGCCACAGATTGGGGTTATAGCATCTGTATTGAGCCAAAAGCCTTACAGAGTTGCTACTATCTTATATGGTTCCCTGAAAACGGGTCTTATAAGATGTGAATATGCCTAAGCAGTTCATAAGAGAGGAGTTATTATAATAGCTCTCTCCGTTATATGTTATTGGTTGATATGTATTAATATCCTCCAATTGATACGACTTATTGGTCAGACGGGAAAGGTAAACCAAGGTAATGGAATGTGTTTATGGCTTTCTAACGTGTTTATATGCACCTTATATGTGTTGCATTTACTTGGCATCTTGATACATGCATAATAACTTATTGAGATTTATTCTCACCCTTCTCCCTTTAATGTTTTAGATCGGACTGAGACAGGAGGACCAGGGCAGTGAGGCCGGTACGGAGTTTGTGCTTGATTTTGGGTTTGTCGGGTATGTGATGGTTAGATGGTTGTATTTTGGCTGTTACTCCTTTGTTGGAGTTGTTAATAGAACAAGTTATGTAAATTTGTAAGAAATGGTTTAACTTTTGTAAATATGGAAACCAAGTAAGTAGTAGTTAAAGTGGTAGTAAATAGAGTGTTGTAAAGGTTTGTAAATAAGTTTGGTTTGAAAGTTAGTTTATGTTTTTTTCCCCTTTCCTCCAAAGTGGAGATGTCCCCAAGTTTATAGTTAGTTCTTTTCAAGTCAAGTAAATGTTTTGCAAAAGTACAGGTGGTATTTAGGAGTTTGGGCTCTAAGACTCGGGACACGTGTTAGGTTCCGGGTCGGGTGCCCACAGTTGGTATCAGAGCCTCGTCTAGAGGTCAAGGGTAGATGTCTAGTTTAAGGGGGAGTGTGTGATAACTGACGCCGAGTGTTTGATGCAGGTGTTAGTTATAATGGCGGGAAATGAATATGATCAACATAGAGCTCAAGGAAATGTTGGTAATGAAGGGGGCAATGGTAATCCGAACGTAGAGATGATGGATATGTTCAGAATCTTCTTACAAAATATGGCTAATCAAGGAAGAGCTCAACAACAACCTGAAGGGAGGCAAGGGCACGGACTTGAGAAATTTGTGAAGATGAATCCTCCTAGTTTCAATGGTGATCCTGATCCGGTGAAGGCGGAAAGGTGGTTAGAATCAATGAACAAGATATTTGCGGCAATGGAGAGCCCGGATGACGAAAAGGTTAGATGTGCGGTTTTTAAGTTAGAAGGAGCAGCAGAGCATTGGTGGAACATCGTCAAAGATAGTTGGGATAGAGATCATATACCACAGACATGGGAGAACTTTACGCGTAAATTCAGAGATCATTTTATTCCGATGGTGACAAGAGACAGGAAGGAGGTTGAATTCCTTAGATTGGAGCAAGGGACTTTGACGGTAGCGCAGTACTCAGCCAAATTCACGGAGTTGGCTCGTTATTGTCCACACTTGGTACCGGATGAAGAAAGAAGGGTATACAGGTTCGTGAAAGGATTGAGATTGGAGTTCCGTAAACAACTATTGACACATGATTTCAATGACTTCCAAGCAGCGGTGAATCGAGCATATAGAATTGAGAATGATATAGAGGAGCATAAGGGCAAGTCAGAAGGCGGAAGTGGAAGCAAACAACGGTTCCAAGGGCAAAGCTCGGGGCAGAATAGAGGGCCAACAAGATTTCCAAATCCAGGAGTAGCAAGAGGTGGAATTGTGGTAACTCCGGTGGTTCGTACTCCTTCCAGACAGTCCGGGACGGTTTGTGGTTTTTGTAAGAAGCCGGGTCATTCAGAAGAGAGATGCTGGAGCAAATTGGGAAAATGTCTCGAATGTGGGGGAGATGGTCACTTTAGAAGAAATTGTCCCAAGTTGAGAGGGCAAGCTTCGGGTAGTGGTCAAGGCGGACCACGAGGTGGAGTTAAAAGAGATAACGAAGGAAAGCCTAAGGATAAAGTTCAAGGTCGTGTATTTGCCTTTGGAAGAGGAGAGGTTGACCCGAACGCTATCATTAGAGGTATTATTCCTGTCTCAGGAGTTAAGGCCCGCGTCCTTATAGATCCCGGGTCTTCCCATTCGTTTGTTGCGTCTCATTTTGCATTTGCATTGCATAAATTACCTGATATTATGCCTTATGTGCTTGAGGTGTCGACTCCTATGGGAGAGTGCCTCACTTCTTCTGTGATATACAATGGTTGTGATGTGGTTATTTGTGGGCACGTGTTGCCGGCGGATTTAGTAGAGTTACAAATCTGGGATTTTGATGTTATACTTGGTATGGATTGGTTAAGTCGTTATCATGCCATGGTTGATTGTCGTAGAAAGAAGGTTTTATTTGATATTCCTGAAATGCCTTCTTTTGTGTTTGATGCCGACAAGTCTTTGTTTGGTATTCATGTTATTTCTGCTATAAAGGCTAGAAAATTTCTTTCAAAAGGGTGTGCGGGGTATCTAGCTTATGTGGTAGATTCCAATAAGAAGTCCCCTGAGTTAAAAGATGTTCCCGTAGTAAATGAATATGGTGATGTATTTTCTACCGAGTACTCTATGCCTCCTGATCGTGAGGTAGAGTTTTGTATTGATTTAGTGCCCGGTACCACACCTATTTCTAAGACGCCTTATAGAATGGCTCCGGCTGAATTAAAAGAGTTGAAGACTCAGTTGCAAGATCTATTAGATAGGGGGTTTATCCGCCCTAGTGTGTCACCGTGGGGGGCTCCTGTTTTATTTGTCCGTAAGAAGGATGGTACTCTGAGATTGTGTATTGATTACCGTCTTTTGAATCAAGCCACTATAAAGAACAAGTATCCTCTTCCGCATATTGATGATCTGTTTGATCAGCTTCAAGGTTCCGTTATTTACTCAAAGCTTGATTTGAGAAGCGGATACCATCAGTTGAAGATTCGGCCTGATGACATTTCCAAGACAGCTTTCAGAACTAGATATGGTCATTACGAATTTGTGGTTATGCCTTTTGGGTTGACTAACGCTCCGGCCGTATTTATGGATATGATGAACCGTATCTTCAAACCTTACTTGGATAGTTTTGTTGTGGTGTTCATTGATGATATTCTTGTCTATTCTAAGTCCCGGGAGGAACATGAGACTCATTTGAGGATCGTCCTTTCTCTTCTCCGTGAAAAGCAATTGTTCGCCAAGTTTAGTAAGTGTGAATTCTGGCTCGAGCAGATATCTTTCTTGGGGCATGTTGTTTCTAGTTCGGGATTAGCAGTTGATCCTTCCAAGATCGAAGCCGTTGTCAGTTGGAAGCAACCTTCAACTGTGACCGAGGTTCGAAGTTTTCTTGGGTTAGCGGGGTACTACCGAAGATTCATTGAGGGGTTTTCTCGTATTGCAACTCCGTTGACTCGGTTGACTCGGAAGGATGTACCGTTTGTGTGGGATGTCAAGTGTGAATCTAGCTTTGAAGAGTTGAAGAAAAGGTTGACGTCAGCTCCTGTTCTTACACTTCCAGATGGTTCCGAGAATTTTGTGATATTTAGTGATGCCTCGAAGGAGGGCTTGGGTTGTGTGTTGATGCAAAATGGGAAAGTAGTTGCTTATGCTTCTCGAAAGTTGTCACCGGCTGAGCAGAACTATCCTACACATGACATGGAGTTGGCTGCAATTATTTTTGCGTTGCACAAATGGAAGCATTATCTATACGGAGTGAGATTTGAGATTTTCAATGATCACAAGAGTTTGAAATATTTATTTACACAAAAGGAGTTGAATAATAGACAACTAAGATGGCTAGAGTTTTTGAAGGACTTCGATTGCGTGATTTCATATCATCCGGGGAAGGCGAATGTTGTGGCGGATGCGATTAGCCGGAAGGCTTATTTATCAACTTTGAGTTCTCGGGAGTCAAGGCATGAGTTGCTTTTTGCGAATGTCCGAGCTGTTCCAACTTTGTACGGAGATTTGATGGAAGCTCAATCTATAGATCCGGAATTGAAGAAAATATTGGGACAAGTTCAAGATGGTAAAACCGGGGATTTTTCTTTGAATAGAGATGGACTCCTTACTTTCCGAGGTCGTATTTGCGTTCCTTCATCACCGGAGATCAAGAGAAGGGTTCTAGAAGATGGCCATAAGTCCAAGTTCGCCGTTCATCCGGGTAGCACGAAGATGTCCAAGATTTGAAACGAGGATATTGGTGGAATGGGATGAAAAGAGAAATAGCGGAGTTTGTATCTAAGTGTCTAACGTGTCAACAAGTAAAAGCGGAACATCAAAGACCGGCGGGATTACTTCAACCCTTAGAGATTCCGGAGTGGAAATGGGAAGGGATTTCAATGGACTTCGTGACAGGTTTGCCTCTTACAGTAAAGAAGATGGATGCCATTTGGGTTATAGTGGATCGATTGACGAAATCGGCTCATTTTCTTCCCGTGTCAACAAAGTTTTCGATGGAGAGATTGGCTCAGTTGTATATGAAGGAAATTGTTAGACTCCACGGGGTTCCAGTTAGTATCGTGTCAGATAGAGATCCGAGGTTCACTTCTAGATTCTGGAGGGCTTTACACGAAGCTTTGGGTTCCAAGTTATGTTTCAGCACGGCGTTTCATCCTCAGACAGATGGGCAGTCGGAGCTGTGAATGTGGTGCCCAAAATTCTGTGTTGGATTCACGCGAGTTTGAAGACATTCGAGTTATTTGAAAAACGGAGTCGCCACGCCATTTTGATTACCTCAAAACTTTGAAAAAAAGGTTTTTACTTGGGTTCGGAGGTTAAGTTACCCCTTGGGAAGAACGTTTGGCGTTCACCCAAAGTGCCTTGCCGGAGCAAGTCTCCCAAGATTTCATTAATCGTGCTTGCTTGCGTGCTTTCTTTGTGTGCATGTGTTTGAGAGTAAAAGGGGGAAATGTCCCAAGTTATCTTCCGGACGTACAAACCATTTGTTGGTTGTCGCTCGGGATTCCTTGGAATTTATGTATTTGGGATTATGATCCCGTCCTCATCTTGTGACTTGTGATCATCGCATTTTAAACCTCGGGACCCTCGGGACTTGCGTGATCGAGAGAATGACTCTCTTTGTGGTCAAAGATGAGGTTCTTTAGGAAGGAATGTCCTTAGCCCATCAATCCTACGCTTTAAGACGGTTGAGCTCGTATAGAGGCTTCATACTCTTTCTTAAGCGATAATCGGAGATATAGGGTTCAAGGTGTCCCTTTCTAAAGAAATCGTGAACCTTTAATGGAAGGAACGATGTAAAGATAGGATCTTTTTACACCGGTCCGTTCCAAGGTTGGGGGAAAGGGGAAATGCATGATGAAAAATGACTCTTTAATGAAAAGATGACATTTTTATGTTTGCAAATGATGATTTTGATTTAAAGAAAGGATCTTTATTGCAAATGATGCATAAAGATACAATTTTTATGCAAATGATGCATTGAAAAAAGGGGTTTTGATGCAAAGGATGCATTTTTATTGAAAAGATTGGATCTTTATGTACAAAGGATGTATAAAGATGACTTTTTATTTGAAAATAGGGGTTTTAGGTGCAAAGGATGCACCTTTATGAAAAAAGACTACATTTTTATGACAAATGAGGTCTTAATGCATGCAAAAGGGAAAGGGGGATGATAAAGAAATGATCTTTATGAATAAATGCCAAGTCCCAAGCAAGATATATGAATACAATGAGCAAGTATATCAATTAAAATGCAAGGTTAGGGCGTGCGAGGTTACCAATCGTTTCCTTCGCTTATTCGGACGGAGCTAGGAGGAGAGGTTCGTCTTGGGTCTTCAAGGAGGAGGGAGATGGCTTCTTGAGCTTCTTCTTCGCCTTCTTGAGCCTTCAAGGGTGTTCTTCACGTCTGATTGTGTTTGTGAGTGTATTGTCTCTCTATTGTGTGTCTTGTTGTTTTTTTTGAAATGGGTAGAGGAGGCCTCTATTTATAGGCAGTCTGGATAAGGCTAATGAAGCCGTGCGGTCAGAGAAGCGACGAGCTAATGCAGCCGTGCGGGCTTATCCATTGTGACTCAGCATTCTAGAACGATGTAAGGTGGCATTACTCTAGAACCTTCCCTCCTAATTAAGAAAAACGTGTTTCTTAATTAGGAAGGATTCCCTTCAGCCTTTATTTAATTAAAAACAGTTCCGGAATGTTTCCGGAACACTAGGAAAGGTTCTGGGAATTACCGGAAAACTTACCGAAATTGCCGGAAATTTAACTTAGGAAGGCATGAGCCGAGATTTGGGTACTTACGAAGCCCTCGGCAACGTCACTTGCAAGGCGAGTGGGGTTGTCGATAGAAAAGGATCCGATCTCGGCGAATGCCGAGACGGATTGGGTGACCAAGACGGTCGAGTGGCCGAACCTTTTGGAAGGCTACCTACGTATCCCTGAGGAATCAAGCCAGCCGTAGTTCGGAATTAGGATCCGCTGGGGAAGGAAGAAGAGAAACTGGTCTCTTGCTGGGGAAAAAGAAGAGAAAATGACCTAGGAGGTCAAGCAATTGATCCTACTGGGGATATGCTAGGAGTGACCCAGGTGGTCGGATATCTGAACTTCTATGAGGGGGTGCTTTATCACTGAGGAGTGACAAAGAAACAGGGTGACCAAAGTGGTCGAATGGCTGGACCTTTTATAAAAGGCTACCTACGTATCCCGGAGGAATCAAGCCTTGATCGTAGTTCAAGCTTTGACTGAATCGAAATGTTATTCTTCCAACTCGGAATAACGGAGATCGAAAGAGAGAGCGAAATGTCATTCTTCCACCTTGGAATGACGGAGATCGCGAGAGAGATCGAAATGTTATTCTTCCACCTTGGAATAACGGAGATCGAAAGATAGAGCGAAATGTCATTCTTCCACCTTGGAATGACGGAGATCGCGAGAGAGAGAGTGAAATGTTATTCCTTCAACTTGGAATAACGGAGATCGCGAGAGAGATCGAAATGTCATTCTCCCACCTTGGAATGACGGAGATCGAAAGAGAGAGCGAAATGTCATTCTTTCACCTTGGAATGACGGAGATCGCGAGAGAGATCGAAATGTCATTCTTCCACCTTGGAATGACGGAGATCGAAAGAGAGAGCGAAATGTCATTCTTCCACCTTGGAATGACGGAGATCGCGAGAGAGATCGAAATGTCATTCTTCCACCTTGGAATGACGGAGATCGAAAGAAAGAGCGAAATGTCATTCTTCCACCTTGGAATGACGGAGATCGCGAGAGAGATCGAAATGTTATTCTTCCACCTTGGAATAACGGAGATCGAAAGATAGAGCGAAATGTCATTCTTCCACCTTGGAATGACGGAGATCGCGAGAGAGATCGAAATGTTATTCTTTCACCTTGGAATAACGGAGATCGAAAGATAGAGCGAAATGTCATTCTTCCACCTTGGAATGACGGAGATCGAAAGAGAGAGTATGTCATTCTTCCACCTTGGAATGACGGAGATCGCGAGAGAGAGCGAAATGTCATTCTTCCACCTTGGAATGACGGAGATCGCGAGAGAGATCGAAATGTCATTCTTCCACCTTGGAATGACGGAGATCGAAAGAGAGAGCGAAATGTCATTCTTCCACCTTGGAATGACGGAGATCGCGAGAGAGATCGAAATGTCATTCTTCCACCTTGGAATGACGGAGATCGAAAGAAAGAGCGAAATGTCATTCTTCCACCTTGGAATGACGGAGATCGCGAGAGAGATCGAAATGTTATTCTTCCACCTTGGAATAACGGAGATCGAAAGATAGAGCGAAATGTCATTCTTCCACCTTGGAATGACGGAGATCGCGAGAGAGATCGAAATGTTATTCTTCCACCTTGGAATAACGGAGATCGAAAGATAGAGCGAAATGTCATTCTTCCACCTTGGAATGACGGAGATCGAAAGAGAGAGCGAAATGTCATTCTTCCACCTTGGAATGACGGAGATCGCGAGAGAGATCGAAAGAATGCATTTTGTAAAGAAGTAAGAAGGACTCAATGATTTTTGTAAAGAAAGTGGGATGTACCCGATAATTTTTTTGTAAAAGAAGTGGGACGTACCCGATAATTTTGTAAAAGAAGTGAATTAAAAATGCCAAAGGCAAATAAAATGAGCCACAGGGGTAAATTTGTAAAATAAGCCTCGGGGGCACTGGAGGGAAAATTTGATTGAAAAATGATTGGACATGCCAGGTGCACAAAGGGTAAAACAGGCCTATGGGGGACAAAATTGTAAGATTGAGCCTTCAGGGGCAAAAATTGTAAAAACAGGCCACAGAGGCTTAGTATGTCGCGCGACTTAGTAAGCCTGAACTGTGCTTTTTAATGCCTTTGGAACTGGAATGGAATTGCAGACACAGGTTGGAATTGGGTGACCAAAGAGATCACATACCTGGCCTCCTTGGGACAATGGCAAAGAGATATTTGGTCCCTTCCTATAAGGATGGAAACGGGGTGACCTAGGAGGTCAAGCAACCGATCCTACAAGGAATGTGCCAAATCAAAAGGGGTGACCAATGTGGTCAAAAAATTGGGCTTTTATGAAAAGCTTATGCACTATTGAAGAACGGGGAAAGAAAAGGTGACCAAAGTGGTCGGATGGCTGAACCTTTTATGAAAGGCTACCTACGTATCCCGGAGGAATCAAGCCTTGATCGTAGTTCAAGCTTCATCTAGACAGTTAGGAACGATGTCTAGGATTCTTGAGGTTATGACAATTAGTGGAAATTTGTCACACGATTGACAATTACTGGAGGATGTCACCTGATTGACAATTACTGGAGGATGTCACCTGATTGACAATTACTGGAGGATGTCACCTGATTGAAACTAGAGCTTACGTCACTGTCGAGTGGATAGCTAGAGTTTGGTGAACTTGAGCATACGTCTCAATCTCTTTCGAATCAGAGATATGGGTTGCCAAAGTTTGAATGACTTAAGCATACGTCACTATTCGGGATAGAGGTAGCTTAAATTGAGAGAAACTTGAGCGTACGTCACTATTCGGGATAGAGGTAGCTTAAGTTGAGAGAAACTTGAGCGTACGTCACTATTCGGGATAGAGGTAGCTTAAGTTGAGAGAAACTTGAGCGTACGTCACTATTCGGGGTAGAGGTAGCTTAAGTTGAGAGAAACTTGAGCGTACGTCACTATTCGGGATAGAGGTAGCTTAAGTTGAGAGAAACTTGAGCGTACGTCACTATTCGGGATAGAGGTAGCTTAAGTTGAGAGAAACTTGAGCGTACGTCACTATTCGGGATAGAGGTAGCTTAAGTTGAGAGAAACTTGAGCGTACGTCACTATTCGGGATAGAGGTAGCTTAAGTTGAGAGAAACTTGAGCGTACGTCACTATTCGGGATAGAGGTAGGCTCAGTTTAGAGAAACTTAAGCGTACGTCACTATTCGGGATAGAGGTAGGCTCAGTTTAGAGTTTTGACAATTCGGAGGTTGTCACCTAGTGTTATCTCGTTATAACGGAAGTAACGGAGGCGCTTTTTAGGAGAAAATGTTATCATTAGCAATTGGCACGTTACTTGAGCCTAGGGGTGATTTTTTCATGGTAGGGACCGGGTGCGGATGTACATATGGAATTGTGTTTGGGAATCGTTTAAGACGGGTTTTCAAACAGGTGGGGTTGTATCTCTTGGCGCGGGCGAAGCTGTTGTTCTTTGAGATGTTGTCAACGTGGACTGGATTTCCCTCTGGGTTTAAACCTCGAGTCTCGATGAATGTTCCTTTCTCACATTCTGGCATTTGAAGGCGATGCTTGACGATGCTTTTACAACCAAAGCGAGATGTTGAAGTGACCAAACCTCTCTTCTAGGGATGGATGCAACTTATCGAAGCCCGGTCTAAGGAAAAACTTTCGCAAAGCCCCATGTCTTACTAAAGCAAGGAAATATCCTTTCATTGACAAAGCCCCTCGCCGCAAAGTCCCGGTTGAATGGCCCCGGATCGGCGAAGTCTTAAGTTTCGAAGAAGTGACTTGGTGAAGCCCCGGTCACGGTGACCTAGCAAAAATCCCAATATGATTGGTACTGCGGAAGTGATCCTGAGGTTGATTTGAACAAAACTGAATCCATCTAGGGACCTAGTGAAGAACCCGATGTGAATCCAAAAAATGGCTAAAGAAGCCCCAGTTTAAAGAAATGGCTTGGCAAAGCCCCGGACTTGAAGAGTTTCAAGGCAACCCTAATGCGAATTGTAGCGAAGAGGGAAGACCTATCCTTTCGTACTTACTTTCTTATTTCCTTTAGTCGTTCAGTCAACCTTAAGAAGATGTGAAAGAAAAGATTCTCAGAAATACATGCAGGGGCATATTTTTCGAAAGGTGGGAATAGATCCCAATTTTGTGTTATTTTGACGGCCTTATTCGATGTAGGCACAAAACTCGCTTTGTGTTTGACTCTTTTGAGAGAGTATAAGCGTAGAAAGGTTGGTAAAAGTGTATGGAAGCCCTCGACGAGAAAATCAGTGTTTAGCACTATTTTTCCTAAGATGTAGAAAGAGAAGACTTGTCAAGACATCTGAAAACTTGTTTTATTTACGATGATCACAAGATTGCTTAAAACCCTTTATTAATGTTCGGGTTATTCAACCACTAATCTCGATATGAAAAAACATTCTTATTAGTCATGAGGAGAAAGTCAACCAATGCCGCGGATCAAGGTTGGCTGGTGTGAAAGAAAGGTTTGTGTATAGGGAGGTCATTGATGAAACTGGGTTTTCTGGGATCTGACTGTGTCTATGGGAGAGGTCATTTGATGAGACCGAATTCTCTGGGATTTGAATATGCTTATGAGGGAGGTCATTGATGAGACCGGATTTTCTGAAACTTGGATATTCTTATGAGGGAGGTCATTGATGAGACCGGATTTTCTGAAACTTGGATATGCTTATGAGGGAGGTCATTGATGAGACCGGATTTTCTGAAACTTGGATATGCTTATGACCGGACCATTGCTGGTTGCCTACGTTCCCCTCATTGTGAGGAGCTCAGGTCGCCGTAGTTCGGCCTTGGCCGGACTGTTGTAAGGCTTTGGGATTAGTGAAAAGGCTTAGGATGAGATGATGAGGCATGGGCCTCGGGATGATTCCTTGACCAAGTCATTTCAGACGGTTGCTTCTGATTGCTTCTTCTTTCATTGGGGGAGAAAGGATTTGCACGTGCCTAAATGCTTCTGTCTTTGCTTCGACCGTCCCATTGTTATCGACAACTTTCATTCTCTGAGCTTTGATTTTTGCCTGTCCGTCAAGCTTTTGATTGGCGGTGCTGGATCCTTGGCCTCATTTTTTTTTTATATATATATGTGCAACCCTGTTTTTTGCCTAGACTGCCTCTTTTTTTTTTTTTGGATTTTCAGCCTAGCTGGGTATTACTCTTTTTGCACTGAGATTTTTTTTTTCTTTTTTTTTCTTTTTATGTGCAACCCTGTTTTTTGCCTAGACTGCCCTTTTTTTTTTGGGATTTTCAGCCTAGCTGGGCATTACTCTTTTTGCACCACATTTTCTTTTCTTTTTTTTTTTTTGAAGCACCTGAGGGCCAAGGCGAGCCCCTGCTTGAACTTTCTTGATATCCTTGAGGTCTAAGGAAAGCTCTTTGGTTGTTGTCGACATGGGGTCAATCTTTCGAAGCTGAGTGGCCTTTTGTTGTCCCTTGATGTTGCCGCCGTCGTTGACTTGGTCAAGATGAAGGTGGGGGCATGATTGGGAAAGTGTATGGTTTAATGAAGGCCTTTTTGTGAGGTAAGGAAAGTGTATGGGGAAGGCATTAGTTGACTTTCTCACACTGATTAATCGGAACGTGAATTATTTCGAGAGATTATTTGTTGAGCAATGCAAATGATCATATAAAATAAAACCATTTCATTAAATGTAATGTAGGTGTGCAAATAATGTCTTAAGTCTAGCAAGAAAAGAAGAAGAATCTTAAATAGAAAATTAAAGATTGATTACAATGTCCGTAGAGGACTTGATTGAAAGAGAAAAGTACTAGAACCTACGAAAGTTGACTGAGAGACTATTTTCTTTTTCTTTTTTTTTTTTTTTTTTTTTTTTTTTTTTTTTATACTTAAGGATAGGTAGACCCTAGTCTAGCTACTCTTCGCGGGTTGGGTGCCCGGGTAACTTGAGCTTTCCTTCGTAGATCGCCCACCGAATTTCTTTCTTGAGACCCACACACTTGTCCGTCACATGCCCAAAATGCTTGTGGTACTCGCAGAACTTGGTCCCTGTCAACTCTACCGGGGTTTCTTGGCTTATAATTCTCGAGAGGTGTGAGAAGGCCTCGTTTCATCAAATCATCGAAAACTTTGCTCATGGGCATCCCAAAATTATCAGCCGACGTTTCGACCTTCCACTTCCCGAATCGACCTCTTACCATAGCTTTCTGTTTTGGCCCATGGAGGTTCTCGAGCTTCCCATCTTCTATCAACTTCGGATCTCATACCTCAAATAGGTGCAATCATCAGTGTCGTGTCCAGGGTATTGATGGAAAAGACAATGCTTAGACTCATCCAACTGAGCATTGTGGTTCCTAGGCTTCCAATTTTCCAATGGCTTTATCAGCTTTTCTTTCATCAGTTTTTCCAACATCTTGCTTAAAGGCATCTCCGCATTGTCAAAGTGAAAGGAGCGAGGTTTTTGGGAAACCTTGTTGTTCTCAAGACTTTGATCTTCACTGTCCAATTGGTTCCACTGTTGAAGTTGGCTGAAGGAAGCTACGACACCCTTTCCTTTGTGAGAGCTGGTCTTGGTAGTACGGTTCTTTGCTTGGTACTGATGGCATTGGGTTATGCTCGGTGGAGTCATTTCCTTGCCTGGTTCGACATCTTGGGTCAAGGGAGTATTGATACTCATCATGAGGTCAAGCTTCTCTTGCATCTGTTTCACTTGCTCCATTAATATTGCCACATGGGGGTCAACGGGAACTCTCGCAACAGGACTTTTATTAGCAGATGGAACCACATCAACAGACTGGTGACACTGACGGGTGAATTCGCTAAATCCAGTAGGTGACAGCTGAGAACTTGAATCATCCAGATCCTCTTTTGGAAACTCATGATTGCGTTCAGGTAGGTATAGGGGCTTCAGAACATAGCCACATAGCTCGAACTGATCATGCGAAGTTGGGGTATAGACTGGCAGGTACTGCTGAAACTGAGGGATAGGTGGGGTGAAGCCCAATCCGTTCTGAGGAGCTGAGGGCAATGGGGCCCTGATGAGATGGGATGTTGGAAAGGACCGAGGAGAAGTGGTCCTTGACAAGGGATCATATGTGGATGGAGGAAGATATTGGTTATAGGCTGGGGGAGCTGAGATGGCTACTTCTGGAGTCTCATCTTCGACCACTACCAGGGAACCGTTGGACTCATTTGTTACTTGGACTCCATTGCGGCGAAGAGCACCGATAAGCAATGACAGCTGCTCTTCATGAACCTTCTGGGCATTTTCCAAAGCCAGGACTAACTCTTCCTTCCTAATCATCTGATTTCCTGCACCCTCACTGTTTTCTGTCAAATCTGCCATTCTGACTCTCTGAGCTGATGAACAGTCTGAACCTAAGGTTTTCTGAAAAGCCGCTGACCCAGTATTCTAGCCCACTTCTTTCTTGCTGCGGGAAAGGGACGGGCAAGGTTTAGACTCGGGGATAGGTAAGGTTTGAAGGTAAGTGTTTAGGCTAAAGGCTCAAGTAACATGCACTTATCGCTTTAACTTTTGCTCGAAACACATTTTCTCCTAATCCTAATTGATCGGAAAAGATGAGACCTTGGAAGGTCAAGATTGGAAGTGGAGATCGGACCGAGGAGGTCGCGATTAAGGACTTGACCGCGAAAGGTTGAGATGGGAAAATCGAAAATCGGACCGAGGAGGTCTCGATTAGGGTTTGACCATGAAAGGTCGGAATAGAAAATCGGAAATCGGACCGAGGAGGTCTCGATTAGGGATTTGACCGCGAAAGGTTGAGATGGGAAAATCGAAAATCGGACTGAGGAGGTCTTGATTAGGGTTTTGATCGCGAAAGGTCGAGATGGGAAAATCGGAAATCGGACCGAGGAGGTCTCGATTAGGGTTTGACCGTGAAAGGTCGGAATAGAAAATTGGAAAGATTAGGGGTTTGACCATGAAAGGTCGAGATAGGAAAATCGGAAATCGGACCGAGGAGGTCTCGATTAGGGATTTGACCATGAAAGGTCGGGACAGGAAAATCGGAAATCGGACCGAGGAGGTCTCGATTAGGGGTTTGACCATGAAAGGTCGAGATAGGAAAATCGGAAATCGGACCGAGGAGGTCTCGATTAGGGATTTGACCATGAAAGGTCGGGACAGGAAAATCGGAAATCGGACCGAGGAGGTCTCGATTAGGGGTTTGACCATGAAAGGTCGAGATAAGAAAAATCGGAAATCGGACCGAGGAGGTCTCGATTAGGGATTTGACCATGAAAGGTCGAGATAGGAAAATCGAAAATCGAACCGAGGAGGTCTCGATTAGGGATTTGACCATGAAAGGTCGGGACAAGAAAATCCGAAATCGGACCGAGGAGGTCTCGATTAGGGTTTGACCGTGAAAGTTCGGAACAAAAAATCGGAAATCGGACCGAGGAGATCTCGATTAGGGTTATCAGAGATAGGAAAATGCAATTATGATTACATTAATTGTTCAAATTTACTTAAAACAATGTCTTTTATTAATTTCTATTTGGTTGGAAAAGGGGGTTTGCCCTTCTTTTTCACAACTACTCTAGATCCTGGATCAGTGGGTTCCGTCACTACGTCTATAAGCCCCTCGTATTCCACCTGTATTTCGACCTCCCAGGGTGGACAACCCCGGGCGAGGGTCCTATAGGGCACGCGGATCCCACCGACCGAGAGTAAAGAACGCTCCTATCGGGTCTAGCGGGTCATAGGACCTTTCAACGCACGAGCGATGCGGATTATAGTCAAGGCAATACCGGGAAAGTCTCGTCTCTCTGCCTTGACGGATCTTTGGCAGAGTTTCGCTTGAGCGAATGACGGTTTTTGACTTTCGGTAATGTCCGAGAGAATAATAGGCATGGGTCGGGCGGTAAAAAGCCGGATGACACAGTGTCACATTGAACTTCGTTGCATACGCAGTGCGTGACTCAGAATCGAAGTCAATGCCGGGTCAAGATCTTGCCAATTTTTCCTTGTCGGAATTTCGGCAGAGCTTCGCTTGAGCGAAAGATCTTTGGATTTTTGGCAAAGACTCGGTCTCGACTCTTACGCATTCCGTGCGGGTCAAAGTCGAAGTCAACGTCGGAGTCAAGATCCCACCAATTTTTCCTTGTCGGAATTTTGGCAGAGTTTCGCTTGAGCGAAAGACCTTGACTTCCATTATGAGCTAAGGCTTGACCTCTACGGGGGTATGCAACTGGGCTATATGACAAGGACTAGACCAAAAACCAACCAAAAGTCACGGTTTTTTGAAACGTGTGACACGGACTGTGCATTGGTCGACACTGGCTGCCATGGGGAGGTTGGGATGATTCCGTGCGCGCCCGGGAGCATCGTAAGGCTGTCCGTGACTGCAGCTGGAACCACCCTCGGGTTTGAAGGACGTGCGTGCAAAAGTGTACAGGATATATCAGGTGCGCGTAGTGTGCGGTCTCCTAAAAATGTTCCTTTTTGAGTTAAAACAGAGATTTTCATGAATGTGTTTTAAAGGAATGATTTTTGGGACGGAGAAAATGCAACACATAAGCACGTAAATTTTCTGGGAGCCGATCGATCATGGAGCCGAGTAGCCCCAAGGCTGCTAGGGCTGCCGAGATTAACCATGATTTTTCCTCCTGGTGGAATTGCCACCGAGGTCGCCCGTTCGAGAATCCAAGGAGGATTGAGCCGTACGACCGCATGGATCAATTTTCCAGGTTCCACTCCTTTTGCTATTTTTCGGGTTGTTTCCCTTTCAAAGTATGCCTGAATTCCAAGATGCAAATTATGCAATGCATGGTAAAGAAAGCAAGCACGATTAATGAAATCGGCGATGGGAGTCTAACCCGCTCAAAGGGAAAAGCTTTCTTCTATTTTTTTCAAAATTGTTTTTCGAAAAGGGATATGGTACGTGGATTGTTAAACCACCGATTATCCCAACTCCCACGTCGGGAGTGTACAGGAAGGGTAAGTGGTTTCCACCTATATACCGAGTATCGCTTTTTGTTTTGAAAAATAAAAGCTTTTCTCCTTTGGGTAATCCCCCAGCGGAGTCGCCAAACT
>JAFEMH010007921.1:0-71050 GCA_022495995.1 Adenophora triphylla var. japonica | reverse complement strand
GACACGAATCAACATTGGTAAGGCTTCCTTCCTATACTATTTCAATACATTTCCATACATAGCATACAATGTAGACATCCGATACAGCATGCATTTTTAAAAGCACACACACACACACAACATTTAAAGGATATTAGGGGTATCCGAAAGACTCGTTTTACGAGGCTACTCGGGTGAGCTCTAATATTCTAATATTCTCTTCCCGGGGAGTCATCTGACCTCCGAACTCAAAATCTCATCACACAAAAACAGTTTAAAATTATCTTTAAACTGATGCCCTTTTTCAATGTTTTGGGCTTAATAAAAACGGCGTGGCGACTCTACAAAAACAAAAAACGGCGAGACACGTCGCCCCAACGCGAAAGACGCCAGATGCCGGGGCTGCGAAGCCTGCTCGGATCCGGGTAATTTCACCTGCAACAAGTGGTGAGGGTAAGTTGTAAAAACTTTTAATGATTCCTATACCTATGTGGTTGTAGCGTTCGATTTTGTTTGAAGAACAGAGTCGCCACTTATTATTTATCGATGGAAAAAAATAAGAGAAATCTTTTTGATTATTTTAAGAGATTTGAGGGTTTGGGGGTTAAGTTATGGAATGAGAAGGTCGAGGAGCACCCATTTCACCCAATCCGAAGATCGGTCTTGCCAATTGAGTATTATCAATCTAATAAGAAAAAAAAATTAATTTATTATAAATGTCGGGTTGTATGTTTCTAGATCGCCTCCTTGGATAGAAGGGACTCTAAGCTAACCCTTTTGATGGGATTACACTACTCTAAAAGCAATTAGAGGGGTTGAGAAAAAGAAAGTAAGGAGTTTACCTTGCGTTTAAGGAGTATTTGATTTAGAACGTGGTTCTAAGGTGTCTTCTCGGTCGAGAAATTATTTGGGAGAGCTTCGCCTTGATTCTAGGCTTGAGCCTAGATGTTCGTCAATCAACAAGGTTGATGGACGAATTTGGGTGTTTTGTTTATGAGTGATTTACAGGAATCTTTCGAGGAGAGAAATCAGTAAATTTTAGGGGATCGACCGTCGTCCGAAATACTGAAAGTCATCAAGTATATATAGGGGTTTAAAAAGGTGGATTGGGATACCTCCCAAAGAAGTTTCCAGAACTCAAATTGCATTGGAGGACCGGATTTGATAAGATTTATCAAGAAAAGAGGTTGAAACGGAGAAGAAAAGTGATTCTGCACATCCTGCAAAGGGGCTGTCTCGCGCGAGACACGTATGTCCCGCGCGGGACAACTAGTCAAGTGACCATTTTGTCCTCTTCAGTTATTCCGTTAGTCAGTTAGGTCCAAAACTGACGAGGTTAGTTAGAAACTTAACGAAACATGATGAAACTAATATGTTTTCATCAAAACACAAAAGAGAGATGAAGAGTAGTCTAATCATGAATTATAGGTTCAGAATGGGGTGTCTACACAGCCCCTCGGTGGAAAGACTTATGGAAGAAGTCATTTCGTCGATAGAAAAGACATCATTCTGAACATCGGGATGGTCGTGCCGCACGGCTGCCTACGTATCTCTATTGGAGAATCAGACCAAAATGTAGTTCGACTCCAAAACACCAAAAAGGCTATTTTAGGTATTTTGAAAAGCATTTTGAAAATCGAAGAAAGATTTTTTTTTTTTGAAAAGGTAAAATCACACTGAGGAATCGAAGACTTGACCCAATTTTGAAGATACATGTTTGTTGATGAAGTTGGTAAAATGCCACCTAAGGTTATCGACTTTGCTTAGGTTGTTCGAGTGCTTCCGAACCATGGATAAGTTCATACTGAGGAATCAAGGATTTGACCCAATTCTGAAAATGTTCGTTGTTGATGATGCGCCGTCTGAGGTTACTGACGTTGCCATTGTTGTCGAGGTCACGAACTTTGTTGTCGTTGCTACCGTCACAGACCTTGTTGATGCTGAGGTCACAGACTTTGTTGTGGTTGCCGAGGTCACAGACTTTGAAGTTGCTGCCATCACGGACATTATTGTTGTTGCCGAGGTCATGGACTTGAAGTTTACTGCCGTCACAGACTTTGTTGATGTTGTCGAGGTCACGGACTTGAAGTTTGCTGCCGTCACAGACTTTATTGATCTTGCCGAGGTTAGGGACTTGAAGTTTGATGCCGTCACAGACTTTGAAGTTGTCGGTTGAGGTGGAGGTTCTGTCGGCTCTTGTATTTCAAGGATATATGCATGGGTCTCGGATAGACCCGAATGATTCTTACCTTTCTACACCTGCTAGCACATAAATATTCCAAATAGATTTTTTAGATTTTAGTTGTTTAATTGGACTTACGTGGTGGTGCTCACGTCTGTTCGTATAATGGCCAGTTGGTCATTTTGGTGGTGAGTTTATGTATGAGTATATGGTATATAGACATGTAGGGACATTTGTATGGATTTATATTTGAGATGGGTGAACTGTATAAGTGAACTTGTGTGTTGACAAGTTGGGACCAAATCAGATTCATGCAGAATCTGTTGCTAGTCAGCGATACTGTCTCGTGCGAGAGTATTGTACTGTTCCTTTATTGTTGTAAAATTTTGATGAGTAACCTTGTGTGAACACATCTAGGTCTGTTGTGAATCTTCATTCTTAATTTTTCCTTGAATCGTATCTCTAGGAGGCAAACGACTACAAATCCGTCGACTGTCGTAATGGTTTTATGTCCAAGTCTTTTTCCTGTCTCAAGCCCCAAGTTTCTTGAATGTGGTAGATGACTTTGTGATCAGGCTTGTGAGGCTGCTCTCTTGATTTGAATATGATCGAAGAAGACTCTCCTTGTTGATTTGATTTGAAGAGGATCAAATGATGATTGATGAAGAAAATTGAAGAATAGTCTCCCTTTGTGTGAATGTGTGCCCCAAATTTTGGTGTATTGGAAATTCACGCGAGTTTGAAGACATCCGGTTTAATTTGAAAAACGGAGTCGCCACGCCATTTTGATTACCTCAAAACTTTGAAAAAAAGGTTTTATGGGTTCGGAGGTTAAGTTACCCCTTGGGAAGAACGGATCGTCGTTCACCCAAGGTGCCTTGCCGGAGCAAGTCTCCCAAGATTTCATTAATCGTTCTTGCTTGCGTGCTTTCTTGTGTGCATGTGTTTGAAAATAAGGGGGGGAATGTCCCAAGTTGTCTTCCGGACGTACAAACCATTTATTGGTTGTCGCTCGGGATTTCTTGGATTTTATGTATTCGGGATTTTGATCCCGTCCTCATCTTGGACTTTTGATCATCGCTTTTTAACCTCGGGACTTGCGTGATTGAGAGAATGACTCCCTTTATAGTCCAAAATGAGGTTCTTTAGGAAGGAATGTCCTTAGCCCATCAATCCTACACTTTAAGACGGTCGAGCTCATATAGATGCTTCATACTCATCTTAAGTGGTAATCGGAGATATAGGGTTCAAGGTTATCCCTTTCTAAAGAGATTATGAAACCTTTAATGGAAGGAACGATGTAAAGATAGGATCTTTTACACCGGTCCGTTCCAAGGTTGCTAATGGGGACATGGGGGAAATGCATGATAAAAATAACATTTTTAGTGAAAAGATGACATTTTAGGGTTGCAAATGATGCTTTTTGATTTAAAGAAATGATTTTTAATGCAAATGATGCATTTTTATGTGAAAAAATAGCATTTTATGTGCAAATGATGCATAAAGACGTCATTTTGAAAACAAAGGGTGCTATTTTGATGTAAAGAAATGACTTTTAATGCAAAGGATGCATCTTTATGCATGAAAATGGGTTTTAGGTGCAAAGGATGCACCTTTAATGTAAAGAAATGATTTTTATATGCAAATGATGCATTTTCAATATAAAGACATGATTTTTATATGCAAATGATGCATTTTTATTATAAAAAGAGATTTTTAGGTGCAAAGGATGCACCTTTTATGCAAAGATCACATTTTTATGAGCAAGAGATGCAAAAAGATATTATTTTTATAAGCAAGAGATGCTATTTCAATGCAAATGATGCAAAGGGAGGGGAATATGATTTACATGTTCAAAGATATGATCTTTAACAACAATCTACCAAGTCCCAAGCAATATATAACAATATGTAAATGCAAGGAGCAAGTATA
Organism: Adenophora triphylla var. japonica; assembly: GCA_022495995.1. Classification (NCBI taxonomy): domain Eukaryota; kingdom Viridiplantae; phylum Streptophyta; class Magnoliopsida; order Asterales; family Campanulaceae; genus Adenophora; species Adenophora triphylla. The sequence goes on along the minus strand of JAFEMH010007921.1, from coordinate 66,957 downwards.
TCACATAAATTAAGTATAATGCAAGATAAGGGGGTGAGAGGTTACCAATGGTGGTGACCTCTTTCTCTTTGGAATTCGCCTAAGGAAGGGATCCAACTCTTGAGGCTTCAAGGAGGAGGAGGTGGCTCTTGGCACCTTCGGCTGCTTGAATTTTCGTAGGGATGTTTTAGGAGAGATTTTGTGCTTAAAATTGTGTGTGTGGCTAAAATGGGTAGAGGAGGCCTTATTTATAGTGCAAGGTGGAAAAGGCGAAAGAGGGCAGCGTGGCTTCATTTGCGGCAAAAGAGGCCGCGTGGCTACATTTCTTCTTGCCGACCCGACATTTTTCCAGAAATATGCAAGGTGGCATTCTAGAAGGTCGGCGAAAGAGGCCGCATGGCTTCATTTGCGGCAAAAGAGGCCGTGGTGGCTACATTTGCCAGCCGATTTTTCTAGAAATATGCAAGGTGGCATTCTAGAAGGTCGGCGAAAGAGGCCGCGTGGCTACATTTGCGGCAAAAAGAGCCGCGTGGCTACATTTGAGATTTTCTAGAAACATGCAAGGTGGCATTCTAGAAGGTGGCCGAAAGAGGCGCATGACTTCACTTTGCGGCAAAAGAGGCGCGTGGCTACATTTGTCGTCGGCCCGATTTTTCTAGAAACATGCAGGTGGCCTTCCCTAAGAAGTCTTTTCAGCGAAGGACTACGTGGAATTTTAATTCCTAGCAAGTCCTTTGCCCACTGAAAGGTTTGGAAAAGTTCCCAAATCGCCTCGAACTTTAGGAAATGGGGAATGCCGGGAAACTCCAGGATGGCATGAGCCAGATTTGGGTGCTTACAACGGAAGCCTCTGGCAACGCTACTTGCGGGCGAGTGGGGTTGTCGATAGAAAAGATCCGATCCGCGAATGCCGAGACCGATTGGGTGACCAAATTGGTAGAGTGGCTGGACCTTTTATGAAAGGCTACCTACGTATCCCGGGTAGGGAATCAAGCCAAAATCGTAGTTCGGAATCCACCTGAGGGAAAGGGGGCGTCATATGTGACAAATCGGTGAACTAATGTGGAGGCTACCTACGTATCCGGAGGAATCAGTATCCGGAGTTCGAGATCTTGAAGGAGCGAAATGTTATTCCTTTATCATGGAATAAACGGAGATCGAAAGAGAGAGCGAAATGTTATTCCTTCATCATGGAATAACGAGAGATCGCGATAGAGGTCGAAATGTTATTCCTTCATCTTGGAATAACGGAGATCGAAAGAGCGAAATGTTATTCCTTCATCATGGAATAACGGAGATCGCGATAGAGGTCGAAATGTTATTCCTTTATCTTGGAATAACGGGAGATCGAAAGAGAGCGAAATGTTATTCCTTCATCATGGAATAACGGAGATCGCGATAGAGGCTCGAAATGTTATTCCTTCATCTTGGAATAAACGGAGATCGAAAAGAGCGAAATGTTATTCCTTCATCATGGAATAAACGGAGATCGCGATAGAGGTCGAAATGTTATTCCTTCATCTTGGAATAACGGAGATCGAAAAGAGCGAAATGTTATTCCTTCATCATGGAATAACGGAGATCGCGAGAAAGGTCGAAATGTTATTCCTTCATCTTTGGAATAACGGAGATCGAAAGAGAGAGCGAAATGTTATTCCTTCATCATGGAATAACGGAGATCGCGATAGAGTAAAAATGTTATTCCTTCATCTTGGAATAACGGAGATCAAAAGAGAGCGAAATGTTATTCCTTCATCATGGAATAACGGAGATCGCGATAGAAGGTCGAAATGTTATTCCTTTATCTTGGAATAACCGAGATCGAAAGAGAGAGCGAAATGTTATTCCTTCATCATGGAATAACGGAGATCGCGATAGAGGCTCGAAATGTTATTCCTTCATCTTGGAATACCGGAGATCGAAAGAGAGAGCGAAATGTTATTCCTTCATCATGGAATAACGGAGATCGCGATAGAGGTCGAAAATGTTATTCCTTCATCTTGGAATAATCGGAGATCGAAAGAGAGAGCGAAATGTTATTCCTTCATCATGGAATAACGGAGATCGCGATAGAGGTCGAAATGTTATTCCTTCACCTTGGAATAACGGAGATCGAAAGAGAGAGCGAAATGTTATTCCTTCATCATGGAATAACGGAGATCGCGATAGAGGTCGAAATGTTATTCCTTTATCTTGGAATAACGGAGATCGAAAGAGAGAGCGAAATGTTATTCCTTCATCATGGAATAACGGAGATCGCGATAGAGGTCGAAATGTTATTCCTTCATCTTGGAATAACGGAGATCGAAAGAGAGCGAAATGTTATTCCTTCATCATGGAATAACGGAGATCGCGATAGAGGTCGAAATGTTATTCCTTCATCTTGGAATAACGGAGATCGAAAGAGAGCGAAATGTTATTCCTTCATCATGGAATAACGGAGATCGCGATAGAGGTCGAAATGTTATTCCTTTATCTTGGAAAAACGGAGATCGAAAAAGAGCGAAATGTTATTCCTTCATCATGGAATAACGGAGATCGCGAGAAAGGTCGAAATGTTATTCCTTCACCTTGGAATAACGGAGATCGAAAGAGAGAGCGAAATGTTATTCCTTCATCATGGAATAACGGAGATCGCGATAGAGGTCGAAATGTTATTCCTTTATCTTGGAATAACGGAGATCGAAAGAGAGAGCGAAATGTTATTCCTTCATAATGGAATAACGGAGATCGCGATAGGGGTTGAAATGTTATTCCTTTATCTTGGAATAACGGAGATCGAAAGAGAGAGCGAAATGTTATTCCTTCATCATGGAATAACGGAGATCGCGAGAAAGAATGGATTTTGTAAAGAAGTAGGAAGGACTCGATGATTTTTTGTAAAGAAAGTGGGACGTACCCGATAATTTTTCGTAAATAAAGTGGGATGTACCCTGATCATTTTTGTAAAGCAACGGGACGTACCCGATCATTTTTGTAAAGAAACGGGACGCACTCGATAATTTTTGTAAAGCAACGGACGTACCCGATAATTTTTGTAAAGCAACGGGACGTACCCTGATGGTTTTTCATAAAAAGGTGGGAAGAACCCGATAATTTTGTAAAGAAAGTGGGACGTACCCTGATAATTTTGTTAAAGAAACGGGACGTACCCTGATAATTTTTGTAAAGAAACGGGACGTACCCGATAATTTTTTCATAAAAAAGTGGGAAGGACCCGATAATTTTGAGAGATAGGATTGAAAATGCCAGGGGCAAATAAAATGAGCCACAGGGGTAAATTTGTAAAATAGGCCACGGGGGCACTGGAGGGAAAACTGGATTGATATGATTGAAAATGCCAGGGGCACAAAGGGTAAAACAGGCCTATGGGGGACGAAATTGTAAAATTGAGCCTTCAGGGGCAAAATTGTAAAATCCAGCCACATGGGCTAAGTATGTCGCACGACTCAGTATGCCAAGTGGCTAGGTTTGTCGCGTGACATAGGTAGCCTGAATTGTACTTACGTAACCTTTGGAATTGGACTGGAATTGCCGATACGGGTTGGAATTGGGTGACCAAAGAGGTCACATGCCTGATTCTACTGGGGCATGGCGAAGAGATACTGGTCCCTTACTATAAGGATGGAAATAGGGTGACCTAGGAGGTCAAACGGCCGATCCTACTGGGAATGTGCCAAATAAAGGGGGGTGACCAATGTGGTCATATAGCTATACTTTTGTGAAAAGCTTACCACCATTGAGGAATGGTGAATGAAAAGGGTGACCAATATGGTCGGATGGCTGGACCTTTATGAAAGGCTACCTACGTATCCCGGAGGAATCAAGCCTTGATCGTAGTTCAAGCCTCACTAGATAGTTAGGAACGATGTCTAGGATTCTTGAGGCTTTGACGATTCATGGAGGAGTCACCTAATTGACAATTAATGGAGGTTGTCACCTGAGGAAACTAAAGCTTACGTCACTATCGAGTAGATAGAGGCAGCTATAGCTGGAAAGCTTGAGCATACTTCTCAATTTGTGATAGAGGTAGCTAAAATTGGATTTTTGACAATTAGGAAAGTGTCACCTGGCGTTATCTCGTTATAACGGAAGTAACGGAGGCGCTTTTTGGAAGAAAATGTTATCATTAGCAATTGGCACGTTACTTGAGCCTAAGGGTGATTTTTTTTTTTTTTTTTGAAACATGGTAGGGACTGGGTCTGGATGTACATATGGAATGTGTTTGGAAATTGTTTAAGACGGGTTTCAAGCAGGTGGGGTCGTATCCCTTGGGTGCGGACTGAACCTCTGTTGTTGCTGAGATGTTGTCAACGTGGACTAGAATTCCCTCTTGGGGAGGCCGGGTTTAAACCTCGGGTCTCGATGAATGTTCCTTTCTCACACTCTAGCATTTGAAGCTGATGCTGACAGGCTTTTATAACCAAAGACTAAAGCAGATGTCGAAGTGACCAAACCTCTCTTCGAGGGGTGGATGCGACTTATCGAAGCCCCGGTCTAAGGAAAAGCCCCATGTCTTATTAAAGCAAGGAAAGATCCTTTCATTTGACAAAGCCCCGGTTGGATGAACTGAGTAGGCGAAGTTTTAGGTTACGAACAAGTGACTTGGTGAAGCCCCGGTCAGTGACTCTAGCAAAATCCCAATCGATTGGTACTTGTGAAAGTGATCCCGAGATCCGACCAAGACCGGATTCTTGTGACATGGTGAGGAACCCGATGCGGACCCCAAAAATGACTAAAGAAGCCCCAGCCTAAAGAAACGGCTTGGCAAAGCCCCCAATCTTGAAGAGTTTCAAGGCAGCCCTAATGCGAATTGTAGCAGAAGAGGGAAAACCTATCCTTTTTTTCTTCTTTTTTTTATTTTTTATTTTCTTTATTCAATCACCAACCTAAAAGAAGATGTGAAAGAAAGGATTCTTAGAAATTTATACATGCAGGGGCATATTTTTCGAAAGGTGGGAATAGATCCCGATCTTGTGTTATTTTGATGGCCTTATTCGATGTAGGCACAAAACTCGCTTTGGGTTCGACTCTTTTGAGAGAGCATAAGCGTAGAAAGGTTGGTAAAAGTGTATGGAAGCCCCCTGCTGACAGAAAATAAGTGTTTAGCACTATTTTTCCTAAGATGTAGAAAGAGAAGACTTGTCAAGACATCTGAAAACTTGTTTTATTTACAATGATCACAAGATTGCTTAAAACCCTTTATTAATATTCGGGTTATTCAACCACTAATCTCGATATAAAAAAAAACATTCTTATTAATCATGAGGAGAAAGTCAACCAGTGTCGCGGATCAAGGTTGGCTGGTGTGAAAGAAAGGTTTGTGTATAGGGAGGTCATTGATGAGACCGGGTTTTCTGGAATTTGAATATGCTTATGGGAGAGGTCATTTGATGAGACCGAATTCTCTGGGATTTGAATATGCTTATGGGAGAGGTCATTTGATGAGACCGAATTCTCTGGGATTTGAATATGCTTATGACCGGACCATTTCTGGTTGCCTACGTTCCCCTCATTGTGAAGAGCTCAGGTCGCCGTAGTTCGGCCTCGGCTGAACTGGGATTTGTGATTCCTTTAGTGAAAAGGCTCGGATGACAAGATTGGATGATGAGGCGTGGGCCTCGGGATGATTCCTTGACCAAGTCATTCTTGGACGACTGCTTCTGATTGCTTCCTTTTTCATTGGGGGAGAAAGAATTTACACGTGCCTACAGGCTTATGAAATGCTTCTGGCTTTGCTTCGACCGCCCCATTGTTATCGACAACTTTCATTCTCTGAGCTTTGATTTTGCCTGTCCGTCAAGCTTTTGATGGGCGGTGCTGGATCCTTGGCTTCATTTTCTTTTATTTTTATGTGCAACCCTGTTTTTTTCCTAGACCGCCCTTTTTTTGGGATTTTCAGCCTAGCTGGGCATTACTCTTTTTTGCACTAAGATTTTTTTTTTTTTTTATGTGCAACCCCGTTTTTGCCTAGACTGCCCTTTTTTTTGGGATTTTCAGCCTAGCTGGGTATTACTCTTTTTGCACTACATTTTTTTTTCTTTTTTATTTTTTATTTTCTGAAGCACCTGAGGGCCAAGGCGAGCCCCTGCTTGAACATTCTTGATACCCTTGAGGTCTAAGCCAAGCTCCTAGGTTGTTGTCGACATGGGGTCAATCTTTCGAAGCTGAGTGACCTCTTGTTGTCCCTTGATGTTGTCGCCGTCGTTGACTTGGTCAAGATGAAGGTGAGGACATGGTTTGGAAAGTGTATGACTTGATGAAGGCTTTTTATGAGATAAGGAAAGTGTATGGTTTGATGGAGACCTTTTGGGAGGTAAGGAAAGTGTATGGGGAAGGCATTAGTTGACTTTCTCACACTGATTAATCAGAATGTTAATTATTTTGAGAGATTATTTGTTGAGCAATGCAAGTGATCATATAAAATAAAACCATTTCATTAAATGTAATATAGGTGTGCAAATAATGTCTTAAGTCTAGCAAGAAAAGAAGAAGACTCTTTTATAGAAGATTGAAGACTAATTACAATGTCCGAGGAGGACTTAATTGAAAGAGAAAAGTACTAGAACCTACGAAGGTTGACTGAGAGACTATTTTTTTTTTTAGTCTTACTTAAGGATAGGTAGACCCTAGTCTAGCTACTCTTCGCTGGTTGGACTGCCAGGGAACTTGAGCTTTCCTTCGTAGATCAACCATTGAATTTCTTTCTTCAGATCCAAACACTTGTCTGTCACGTGACCATAATGCTTGTGGTACTCACAGAACTTGGTCCTGTCAACTTTACGTGGGTTTCTCGGCTTATAATTCTCGAGAGGTGTGAGAAGGCCTCGCTTCACCAAATCATCAAAAACTTTGCTCATGGGCATCCCAACATCATGCTGACGTTTCTGACCTTGCACCTCCTGAATCGACCTCTTACCATAACTTTCTGTTTTTAGCCAATGGAGGTTCTCGAGCTTCCCATCTTCTATCAACTTCGAATCTCATGCCTTAAATAGCAGAATCATCGTTGTCGTGCCCGGTATTAGTGGAAAAGACAATGCTTAGACTCATCCAACTCGAACGTTGGGGTTCTTGGGCTTCCAATTTTCCAATGGCTTTATCGCCTTTTCTTTCATCGCCTCTTCCAAAGATCTTGCTTAAAGTCATCTCTCGCATTGTCAAAATGAAGTGGAGCGGAGTTTTCGGGAGACCTTGTTGTTCTCAAGACTTGGATTTCCATTGTCCAATTGGTTCCATTGTTGGATTTGGTCAAGGAGGCTACGACACTCTTTCCTTTGTTAGGGACTCGGTGCCGATGGGTACGGTTGTTGTTGCTTGGTGTTGGTGGCATCGGGTTATGCTTGGTGGAGTCATTTCCTTGCCTGGTTCGACATCTTGGGTCAAGGGAGTACTGATACTCATCATGAGGTCAAACTTTTCTTGCATCTGTTTCACTTGCTCCATCAATATTGCCACATGGGGGTCAACGGGAACTCTCGAGTTACTGGAACTCGCAACAGGACTCTTATCGGCAGAGGGAACCATAGTAGCAGACTGGTGAAACTGACGGCTGGATTCATTAAGTCCGGTAGGTGACAAACAAAACTTGAATCATCCTTTGGCAACTCATGATTGCATTCAGTGGGTATAGTGGCTTTAACATAGCCACATAGCTCGAACCGATTATGTGAAGTCGAGTATAGATCGGCAGTGTATTGGCCGAAATTGGGAACAAAGCGAGTGAAGCCCAATCCGTTATGAGGAGCTGAGGGCGATGGAGCCCTGATGAGCTGGGATGTTGGAAAGGACTGAGGAGGAGGAGTGGTCCTTGGCAAGGGATCATATGTGGATGGAGGAAGGTATTGGCTGTAGGATGGGAGGTCTTGGTTATAAGACGAAGGGACTGAAATCACTGTCTCCGAAGTCTCATCTTCGACCACTACCAGAGAACCGTTCGACTCAACTGTTACCTGAATTCCATGACGACGGAGTGCGTCGATAAGCATGGCTTGCTGCTCCTCATGAACCTTATGGGCATTTTCCAAAGCTAGGACTAACTCTTCCTTCCTAACCATCTGATTTCCTGCACCCTCACCGTTTTCTGTCAAATCTGTCATTCTGACTCTCTGAGCTGACGGTTATGCCGAACTGTCTGAACCTAAGGCTTCCGTACTGAAAAGCCGCTGACCCGGTATTCTCACCCACTTCTTTCTCGCTGCGGGAAAGGGATAGACAAGGTTTAGACTCGGGAATAGGTAAGGTTTAGACTTGAAGGTAAGTGTTTGGGCTGAAGGCTTCAAGTAACATGCACTTATCGCTTTGAGTTTTGCTTAAAACACATTTTCTCCTAATCCTAATTGATCGGAAAAGATGAGACCTTGAAAGGTCAAGATTGAAAATTGGGGATCGGACCGAGGAGGTCTCGACTAGGGATTTGACCGCGAAAGGTCAAGATGGGAAGATCGGAGATCGGACCGAGGAGGTCTCGATTAGGGATTTGACCATGAAAGGTCGAGATGGAAAAATCGGAGATCGGACCGAGGAGGTCTCGATTAGGGATTTTGACCATGAAAGGTCGAGATAGAAAATCGGAAATCGGACCGAGGAGGTCTCGATTAGGGGTTTGACCATGAAAGGTCGAGATAGGAAAATCGGAAATCGGACCGAGGAGGTCTCGATTAGGGATTTGACCATGAAAGGTCGAGATAGGAAAATCGGAAATCGGACCGAGGAGGTCTCAATTAGGGATTTGACCATGAAAGGTCGGGACAGGAAAATCGGAAATCGGATCGAGGAGGTCTCGATTAGGGGTTTGACCATGAAAGGTCGAGATAGAAAAATCGAAAATCGGATCAAGGAGGTCTCGATTAGGGATTTGACCATGAAAGGTCGAGATAGGAAAATCGAAAATCGGACCGAGGAGGTCTCGATTAGGGATTTGACCATGAAAGGTCGGGACAGGAAAATCGGAAATCGGACCGAGGAGGTCTCGATTAGGGATTTGACCATGAAAGGTCGAGATAGGAAAATCGGAAATCGGACCGAGGAGGTCTCGATTAGGGATTTGACCATGAAAGGTCGGGACAGAAAAATCGGAAATCGGACCGAGGAGGTCTCAATTAGGGATATCAGAGATAGGACCATGCAATTATGATTCCGTTAATTGTTCAAGTTTACTTAAAACAATGTCTTTTATTTATTTCTATTTGGTTGGAAAAGGGGGGTTGCCCTTCTTTTTCGCAACTACTCTAAATCCTGGATCAGTGGGTTCCGTCACTACGTCTATAAGCCCCTCGTATTCCACCTGTATTTCGACCTCCCAGGGTGGACAGCCCCGGGTGAGGGTCCTATAGGGCACGCGGATCCCACCGACCGGGAGAGAAGAACGCTCCTAACGGGTCTAGCGGGGTCATAGGAACTTTTAACGCACGAGCGACGCGAATTATAGTCAAGGCAATACCGAGAAAGTCTCGTCTTTCAGCCTTGATTGAATTTCGGCAGAATTTCGCTTGCGCGATTGACGTTTTGACTTCTCGGTAATGTCTGAGAAGATAATAGGCATGGGTCGGGCGGTAAAAGCCGGATGACGCAATGTCACATTGAACTTCGTTGCATACGCCGGGCGTGAGTCAAAATCGAAGTCAATGCCGGGTCAAGATCTTGCCAATTTTTTTTCTTGTCGGAATTTTGGCAGAGCTTCGCTTGAGCGAAAGATCTTTGGACTTTTCTTGGTAAAGACTCGGTCTCGACTCTTACGCATTCCGTGCAGGTCAAGGTCAAAGTCAATGTCGGAGTCAAGGTTCTACCAATTTTTCCTTGTCAGAATTTTAGCAGAGTTTCGCTTGAGCGAAGGACCTTGACTTCCATTATGGACTAAGGCTTGACCTTTACGGGGATATGCAACTGGGCTATATGACACGTACTAGACCAAAAACCAACCAAAAGTCACGGTTTTTTGAAACGTGTGACACGGACTGTGCATTGGTCGACACTGGCTGCCATGGGGAGTTTGGGGTGATTCCGTGCGCACCCGGGAGCATCGTAAGGCTTTCCGTGGATCGCAACAACCACCCCGGGTTTAAAGGGACGTGCGTGCAAAGTGTACAGGATATATAAGGTGCGCGTAGTGTGCGGTCTTCTAAAAATGTTCCTTTTTGAGTTAAAATAGAGATTTTCATAAATGTGTTTTAAAGGAATGATTTTTGGGACGGGGGAGAATGCAACAGTTAAGCACGTAAATTTTCTGGGAGCCCCAGTCTGTCTTGGAACTGAGTAGCCCCAAGCTGCTAGGACTGCCAGATTAACCCTGATTTTTCCTGGTGGAATTGCCACTGAGGTCGCATGGTCAGAATCCAGGGAGGATTAAGCCGTACGACTGCATGGATCAATTTTCCAGGTTCCACTCCTTTGCATTTTCAGGTTATTTCCTGTTCAAAGTATGCACGAAATCCAAGATGCAAATGATGCAATGCAAGACAAAGAAAGCAAGCAAGATTAATGAAATCAGCGACGGGAGTCTAACCCGCTCAAAGGGAAAAGCTTTCTTTTATTTTTTCAATATTTTTTTTCGAAAAGGGATACTGGTACGTGGGATTGTTAAACCACCGGTTATCCCAAGCCCCGGGTTAGGGAGCGATACAGGAAGGTTAAGTGGTTTCCACCTATATACCTAGTATCGATTTTTGAAAATAAAGCTTTTCTCCTTTGGGAAGTCCCCAGCGGAGTCGCCAAACTGTGAATGTGTGCCCCAAATTTTGTGTATTGGAAATTCACGCGAGTTTGAAGACATCCGGTTTAATTTGAAAAACGGAGTCGCCACGCCATTTTGATTACCTCAAAACTTTGAAAAAAAGGTTTTATGGGTTCGGAGGTTAAGTTACCCCTTGGGAAGAACGGATCGTCGTTCACCCAAGGTGCCTTGCCGGAGCAAGTCTCCCAAGATTTCATTAATCGTGCTTGCTTGCGTGCTTTCTTGTGTGCATGTGTTTGAAAATAAGGGGGGGAATGTCCCAAGTTGTCTTCCGGACGTACAAACCATTTATTGGTTGTCGCTCGGGATTTCTTGGATTTTATGTATTCGGGATTTTGATCCCGTCCTCATCTTGGACTTGTGATCGCTTTTTAACCTCGGGACTTGCGTGATCGAGGGAAGGACTCCCTTTTATAGTCCAAAATGAGGTTCTTTAGGAAGGAATGTCCTTAGCCCATCAATCCTACACTTTAAGACGGTCGAGCTCATATAGATGCTTCATACTCATCTTAAGTGGTAATCGGAGATATAGGGTTCAAGGTTATCCCTTTCTAAAGAGATTATGAAACCTTTAATGGAAGGAACGATGTAAAGATAGGATCTTTTACACCGGTCCGTTCCAAGGTTGCTAATGGGGACATGGGGGAAATGCATGATAAAAATGACATTTTTAGTGAAAAGATGACATTTTAGGGTTGCAAATGATGCTTTTTGGTTTAAAGAAATGATTTTTAATGCAAAGGATGCATTTTTATGTGAAAAAATAGCATTTTATGTGCAAAGGATGCATAAAGACGTCATTTTGAAAACAAAGGGTGCTATTTTGATGTAAAGAAATGACTTTTAATGCAAAGGATGCATCTTTATGCATGAAAATGGGTTTTAGGTGCAAAGGATGCACCTTTAATGTAAAGAAATAATTTTTATATGCAAATGATGCATTTTCAATATAAAGACATGATTTTTATATGCAAATGATGCATTTTTATTATAAAAAGAGATTTTTAGGTGCAAAGGATGCACCTTTTATGCAAAGATCACATTTTTATGAGCAAGAGATGCAAAAAGATATTATTTTTATAAGCAAGAGATGCTATTTCAATGCAAAGGATGCAAAGGGAGGGGGATATGATTTACATGTTCAAAGATATGATCTTTAACAACAATCTACCAAGTCCCAAGCAATATATAATAATATGTAAATGCAAGGAGCAAGTATATCACATAAATTAAGTATAATGCAAGATAAGGGGGTGAGAGGTTACCAATGGTGGTGACCTCTTTCTCTTTGGAATTCGCCTAAGGAAGGGATCAACTCTTGGAGGCTTCAAGGAGGAGGGAGGTGGCTCTTGACACCTTCAGCTTGCTGAATTTTCGTAGGAATGTTTTAGGAGAGCTTTTGTGCTGAAAATTGTGTGTCTAAAATGGGTAGAGGAAGCCTCTATTTATAGGCAGCTGGAAAAAGGCGAAAGAGGACGCGTGGCTTCATTTGCGGCAAAAGAGGCCGCGTGGCTACATTTGTTGCCGACCCAGATTTTTCCAGAAATATGCAAGGTGGCATTCTAGAAGGTCAGCGAAAGAGGTCGCATGGCTTCATTTGCGGCAAAAGAGGCCGTGTGGCTACATTTGCTGCCGACCCAGATTTTTCTAGAAACATGCAAGGTGGCATTCTAGAAGGTCAGCGAAAGAGGCCGCATGGCTTCATTTGCGGCAAAAGAGGCCGCGTGGCTACATTTGCTGCCGACCCAGATTTTTCTAGAAACATGCAAGGTGGCATTCTAGAAGGTCAGCGAAAGAGGCCGCATGGCTTCATTTGCGGCAAAAGAGGCCGCGTGGCTACATTTGCTGCCGACCCAGATTTTTCTAGAAACATGCAAGGTGGCCTTCTAGAAGGTCTTTTCCAGCGAAGGACTACGTGGAATTTTAATTCCTAGCAAGTCCTTTGCCCCTCGGAAGTTTTGGAAAAGTTTCCAAATCGCCTCTGAACTTTAGAAAAGTCCTGGAAATTGTCGGGAAACTTAACCGGATGGCATGAGCCAGATTTGGGTACTTACACTTTGTCCTTGATTTTTTTTCTTAGTGACGCACCCTGATTTTTGCCTAGATCGCCCTTTCGGGTTTTCAATCTAGCGGGCATCTCTTTTGCGTATTTTTTTTTAAAAGTAGTATGTAACTCGAAGAGAACTTAATGGAGAAAATCTTATTTGAGGAGAGAGAAATGAGATCTCAAATTAGTTGAGGAGAGACGGACTCTATTCTTTGAAAGGTGATCAAAGCATTGACTCTTTGAAGAAGTGTATTCTCTAATGATGAGAGTGAGAAGCAAAGAGGAAAGCTCCTAATACAGATTAGATTATTTTTGAATTGAAGTAGAGATTGACTGGGGGGGAAAGGTTAGGAAGCCCCAGTTTTGATGCTTGAATTTCAAGAGTGTGTATAAGAGTGGCTAATAGGAAGCCTCTAGACTCAACAAGAAACGCTACTTGGCTCAAAAATCTAGAAAAGTTTTTATATCGTTTAATGAACCGTGCATCATCTAGAAATTTCTAAATAAGTTTGAGAAGAAAGTCAATCATTAGTTTGACTTAAGGGTAAAAAAATTTCTTGATACTGAAAGTGTTCTTCACTTGTTGTAAGAGGATGTTGAGTAATCTTCATTTCTTTTGTTGGTGTCACTTGACTCCTCTTCTTTGTGGGAGAGTCCTTCATTCATTTGAAGTTTCACCTTTGTAGTGGGGGTGATGAAAGCTTGAGAGTGTTTTTTTTATACTCTCAAAGTTTTGAATTGAGTAGCCCCACTATTCTTGGAATGAAGGTTGACAGCATCACCTTTGGCTTTCTTCGTTTGTTGACCTTTGACTTTCAGTAGGGGTAATGTTCAGCCCTTAAGCCTTCTAATGATAACTTTCTTCTTAAACTCGTTTAGAAGTTTCTATTTTTGCGATGATTTAGGGAATGGAGAGTCCATTATTTTGCATGAATTAAATGATACTCATGAGGTAGAACAATCTTAGGGAAAGTGTTTAGGAAATGAAAATGACTTTGATTTATTGAAGAAATTAAAACAGACTCGATAGTTTAGATGACACAAACTAGAGGAGGTGAGAAGTACTAGAAGACAGAACGACTCTTCGAGTTCATACTTGGAAATTCAAAACCTAATCTACTTATATCAAAAGAGAAAGGGAGAGGATAGTTGTAGCCCCAAAGTGGTAAGTGTAGATTTCTTCTTGGAGCTTCATCTTCTTCAAGCATTATGAGGGAGAGGATTGGTGATGATGTTTGGACGTTCTAACTCTCCATTGTCAAAGAGGTCTTGGATGATGTCCTTCAAGTGGTGGCAAGTGTTGGTGTCGTGGCCGGTGAAGTTGTGGTACTTAAGTGATGAGCATGATTATGACCCATATCCCTAGGAGGACCACCTTATCTTGGTTTGATCTTTTCATTCTTGACAAGCACATCAAAGAGTTCCTCTTGAGTGATTCCATCAAGTTTGCCATAGTGCCTCTTTTTCTTTTCAGGAGGAGGAACAGTAGAATACTTGCCGGTGCTGGGGCGGTTGAATGCAATAGCATTGACTGAAGCTTCCTTACTCGTGGTGGGCTTATTGTAGCGAAAATTATTTTCCTTCTTCTTACTTTTTAGGAAGTCATCAATCCTAATTCCGGACTCATGGAGTTCATTGAAGCTAGGAAAGTAATTACCGGCGAGCTTTTCTTGAAATTCATCACGGATGCATTGGAGGACGATGTGAATTTGCTCTTTGAGAGTAGGTCTTTCGACAATTTCAGTAAATTTGAGTCTCCATCTTCTAGCAAATTCAGCAAAATACTCATTTTCATGTTGCTTGGTTTGTTCAAGATCCCTCCTAGTAGGACGGTAAGTGGAGTTGTCTTCAAACTGCCTTTGAAAGAGTAAACATGCAGACGACCAATCAAGCCTTGTAGTCATAGGAAGAGACATGTACCAATCCCTTGCAACACCCTCCAAAGTTTGAGGAAAGCATTGGGCCAAGATTGTGTTATCAACGCCCATTGGAAGCATATCCCAAGTGTAGGTCTCAACATGAGCTCGAGAATAAGTAGCTCCATTAAACTTGGCAATATCGGGTGTCTTGTACTTGCGAGGAAACTTGGTGATGGATTGTTGAAGAGCATCAGGATCAAATGGAACGAATGACCCTTTTGAAGTGTCAAGGGTAGCACGTTTCTTCTTAAGGTAGTTCTTAGTAACATGGTTATCAAGCTTAGTAGTTTCATCACTACCTTCCTTTTTGGTCTTAGTACTCTTGTAGATATTCCCCTCATCATCAAAGGAGGATGAGAAAGAGAATGAATCGAATTCTTCCTCTTTCTTGCTTGACTTCTTGGTTTTTCTATTCTTTTTGGTGTAGAACTCCTCTTCATCGGAGGAGGATTCCTCTTTCTTCTTTTGCTTTTGTCCTTTCTTGACTTTCAACTCGTGAAGCTCTTTCATGAGGGGGGCCATTTGGGCGTGTTGCTCATTAATTTTCTTACTTTGTTCATCCATCTTAAGCAGGGCTTGGATGAGTTCGGTCTTAGCTTCCTTGATTTCGGCCTCAGTGACAGAAGGAGAAGTGAACATCGTGTCGAGCTTTGGCGAAGAACCTATATGTGTAGCAACTATGTTAAACCATGATCGAGTCCCAACAAGTCGGCTGAATAGGGTGTATGAAGGCTTGAAGGTTTTGGCCAAAACACGAAAAGACTGAACATTTGTCTCGCACGGGACAAGCAGTCTCGCGCAAGACAACACCACGGGAAATCACATTTTTTTATTTTAATCCTAATTTTGGTCGGACGGAAAATCCGTTTTGGGGGTTTCTAACATTCGAAAACCAAACCTAAGGACCTAGGGGTCGAAGTCATCCTAAGTAACATCAATTTTTGTGTAATAAATTTTGGTGAAATTTTTTTCTCTTTAGGAGCAAATTCGAAGGGACAACCATAGGGACATTTCCGAAGGGACAAATCCGAAGCGGCTATTTATTGATTTCTTTTCCATGGTTTATTGCACAAAACGATCTTTGACAAGAGATTACAAAGACTCCAAGATCGAGCCGACCGGTCACGGAGTGTCCGAAAATGTAAATCTACATGATATGAGGCAATGCAGGGCTCGAAGGCTAGACTCCCCGCTATATGACAATCTAGGTGGATTGAAGACGCAGAGTGGGATGATTCAACTTCGGAGAGACCGACGACTAGGTGGTTACCGTCATCCGTCCTTAGTGTGGGTCCCGGGTTTATCAGGTTTTGTAGTGCAATGACAGATATATTTATATGAGTGCTCGCGTGTGAGCGTCAATCTAGGTGATAAAGAAAATAGATAGTTTTTTAAAAAACAAAAGAAAAACAGACAATGGCCGCACCAAGTGGTTGCCTACGTTTCTCCCAAATTAGAAACCGTCGTAGTTCCGCGTAAAGAGAGAGAGAGAAAATTAAATTAATTAGGCCCTGTCTTGTCGAGCATTTTTGTTAAAACGGAAATAAAAAAACTCAGCTTTTTTTTTATTAAGTGTGTTAGTCAAGAGTTTTAGACGGTTGAATTTTAAAGTTGGGGACATTTTGACCGCTCAAAATTATAGCGTCCAGAAATAAGTTTCGTTTTAAAAACTCTCCGTTTATAAAACTGTGTACCAGACGAGCCCTTAATTACAAAGTCCGAGTCAACCAATGACCGGTAAAAATTAAAATAATCTAATCTCACGCAAGTATATGAGTTAAAGTAATTAATAAATACTTTATCCTGCAAAATAAAGTTAATACAAGCAAAATAGAAATAATAATTTGTTTTAATTTTTCTGAATTTTAAAAACTTTTCTGTAAGTTTTTTTTTTTATGTGTGCAGCCAAACTTTTTAAAGAAAAGTCAACTGCATGCCAAGTTTTTTTTAAAAAAAAAATTGTGTGTGAGGTCAACCTTTAGAAAAGTCAACAACCAAGGGTTTTTTTGTTTTTCTGCCGCCGCCAAACAAACAAACGATTTTCGAATATTAGTTTGGCGCGGGACTACCTTATTCCGCGCTGGACAAGCAATCTGACAGTTGATTTTTTTTTTTTAACGAAAACAGTACCGAAAATTCGAAAAAAAATCAGAAAAATCAATTTTTTTTTGCAGGAAATTAAAAAGATTGATAATACTCAATTGTAACTCGAGTCTAACCTTCTTAATTAATTGTCCCCAGCGGAGTCGCCAAAACTATAGCGTTCGATTTTGTTTGAAGAACAGAGTCGCCACTTATTATTTATTGATGGAAAACAATAAGAAAAACCTTTTTGATTATTTTAAGAGATTTGAGGGTTCGGGGGTTAAGTTATGAAATGGGAAGATCGAGGAGCACCCATTCCACCCATTCCGAAGATCGATCTTGCCAATTGAGTATTATCAATTTAATAAGAAAAAAAAAATTTATTAGGAATGTCGGGTTGTATGCTTCGAGATCATCTCCATGTATTGAAGAGACTCTAAGCTAACCCTTTTGATGGGATTACACTACTCTAAAAGCAATTAGAGGGGTTGAGAAGAAGAAAGTAAGGAACCTTGCTTTTAAGGAGTATTTGATTTAGAACGTGGTTCTAATGTGTCTTCTCGGTCGAGAAATTATTTGGACAGAGCTTCGCCTTGATTCTAGGCTTGAGCCTCGATGTTCGTCAATCAACAAGGTTGATTGACGAATTTGTTTGTTTTGTTTATGAGTGATTTACAGGAATCTTTCGAGGAGAGAAATCAGTAAATTTTAGGGGATCGACCGTCGTCCGAAATCCTGAAAGTCATTAAGTACTATTTATAGGAGTTTAAAAAGGTGGATTGGGATACCTCCCAAGGAAGCTTCCAGAACTCAAATATCATTGGAGGACCGGATTTGATAAGATTTATCAAGAAAAGAGGTTGAAACGGAGAAGGAAAGTGATTATGCATATCCTGTAGAGGGGTTTTCTCGCGCGAGACACTTATGTCCCACGCTGGACAACTAGTCAAATGACCATTTTGTCCTCTTCAGTTATTCTGTTAGTCAATTAGGTCCAAAACTAACGAGGTTAGTTAGAAACTTAACAAAACATGACGAAACTAATATCATTTCATCAAAACACAAAAGAGAGACGAAGAGTAGTGTAATCATGAATTATAGATTCAGAATGGGGATGTCTACAGTGGTGGAGTAGCAGGATACTCTTTATAGGAGTTCACCTATATAAGTGAGAAGTAATAAGTTCGCTTCTAAATTGAACATTTATGAAATCAGGCACGGACTAGGGGCGAAATGGATAAAAGCTTGAGAACAAAACATGTTAGAACTATTATTGTGTAAGTACTAATGTCTTGTTATACACTATACAGTCACTAGTTCAAAGCATCGCGCTACTAATTGACTAGTATATCCAATAGTATTTTACTAAGAAAGGTTCAAAGCCACAAGCTACCTATTTTAATGCAATAATATTTCTTCGAAACTTACAACGAGTCTGCACTCATGCATGCATTAATTTGTCATTCATGTGGGGGATTGTTGAAAATTTGATTTTGGAAAATTGGTGTTCGACCAATTTATGACCAAAAATTCCATATAGTTTCATTATTCGTAAGTGAAAATATGTTGCATAATTGTAATCTACATTTTTAGTAGATTAAAATGATATATTTGTTTCTCAAAATCAATTTTGGATGAATGAGAAATTAATATTGGAAGTATGATACTTGATTTTGTAAGTTGAAAAGTTTAATAGATAAAGAAAAGACATTTTTGGTTTCAAGAGACACCAAATTATGTGAAAGATGTGTTGGAATCAAGAGATTAATATGTTTGGTTAACATATTATCACTTTTGATTCCTAAAACTTAACTTTGTTAGTCTTTCGTTAGAAAAAAATAGCGAAAATACATGTCTCTATGTTATATTTAACGAAAAGACATGACTTTCTGTTAAAAATTTAACTGTAACTGCCATAATCTGTTAGAAATTTAACATTAGCCTCCAGTTTCCATCAAAAAGTTTGTAGAAATGCCACCTTCTATCAGAAACTTAATGAAATTGTCAGAAATTAACATATTTCGCGTGTTTCAGTTAAATATTTAACGAATCAGGCTGTTTTGGACTGATTTTCAGTTTAAAGGCTAACAGATGTGTCCTTTAATTGGATTGAATAGATTCAATATATCTATACTTGTGTCTTTTGACATAAAAGACACCATAACTCTCCACTTACTATAAATAGACCCTACTTGTTTGTTATAATCATCCATTTTCAAATCCCATTCATAATTAGAAACATAATTAAATGGAATTATGTGAATTTTTCATAGAATTCAATGGAATGCTCAAAACATTTATTAGAAAATAAATCATCCTGTTGCATAAAGTCTCCTTCAACGTCTGGAAGTGACAAACACAATTGAGTTTGTCGAGTTTTTGATTTGAAGTGGTTGTATAAAAAATAATAGGAAAAAATGCAAATATAGTACCCCAACTATATGACTTGTTTGGTTTTCATACCTAAACTAGTTTTCGTTGCAACCACATTACCTTATTTGTTTTGGATGCTCGTTTAAGATAAATAGGGCTAGCGAAATCTATTTTTTCAGTTAAATTGACATGTGCAATGCATGTGCCCCATTTTTTAACGGTAAAACAGGAAAATCATTGCAATTGAAACAACACAATTACTAAAGATTTAAAGTGTAAATTGATAAAGTAAAAGGTGAACTAAAATAATTTAAAAGGGGATATATTTTAAAATTATAATTTACAACTAACCCCTCATCCCTCTTCCACCCACTACCCACGACCTTCTTTCTCCCACATCCATAGCCTCCCCTACTGCTTCTTCCTCCCACCTCAAAATAAAACCAACAATTAATCTATGTTATTGCTGAGTAGATTGAAGAAGAGTAACAAATCATGAAGGGGACATTTGGGGAGAAGAGGTTTGGGCAGAGAGTAAAGCTCTCGACTTGGAAAGCAAATTGGGTGTTTGATGAGAGGGAAGATGTGAAGAAAGATTCTCTCATGGGCGGGCGGAGGTGGGTTTTCCGACGACTAGAGAACCAATCAAGGAGATTGTCGCCTGCGGGAAGGGGGAATTTGGGGAGATATTGGGACGACATCTCAATTCAAAAGATTCAAATCTCGGGACCCAATTTAGCTTCATTGCTCCACCGCGTATCTTCCGCTCCTGGCGACATCGACTGTCTCCTCTTCGGCCAAACCTCTCCATCCTTCTAACGAATATCAAAATGCAATAAATCAACCCTCCCCGCCTCTTTGTCTTTGAATTCTGATTCATTTCTTTGGATTAAAAAAATGAACGGTCTTTTTGCTTCGACAGAGTAACAAATCATGAAGCCTCCACTGTTTCGATTCATATCTCGATTCAGTGGAAGGACTCTTCTTCAATCTACTCAGCAATATCATAGATTAATTGTTGGTTTATTTTGAGGTGGGGGGAAAAAGCAGTAGGGGCGACTATGGAGGTGGATGATAGGTGGAAGAGGGATGAGGGGTTATTTGTAAATTTTAATTTTAAATTATAATTTCTTTTAAATTATTTTAGTTCACCTTTTAATTTATTAATTTACACTTAAAACCTTTAGTAATTGTGTTGTTTCAATTGCAATGATTTTTCTGTTTTATTCTTAAAAAATGGGGCACATGCATTGCACATGTCAATTTAACTGAAAAATGGATATCGTTAGCCCTAGATACCTTAAACGAGCATCCAAAACAGATGAGGTAATGTCGTTGCAACGAAAACTAGTTTAGATATAAAAATCAAACAAGCCTTATAGTTGGGGTAATATATTTGCATTTTTTCCACAATAATAAGTCGTTTTATCTTGAAAGAAGATTGTCACAAAATCGTTAGCACCAGGGCGGGACAATATCTTCTTGGGGATATTGTGTTTAACAAGATTCGATTTCCCTTATTTTGTCCGATTTGATTTAATTTTTGCATTTTTAATTTATGCTAATTTCATGCCCCCTTAATCATATGTTTTGGTTCATTAATATGATATTTGTCATTCCGTTAAATTTAAGAAAGCCATTATTCATTGTTACATGATAAACATTTTTCCTAACAATTATAATACTTTGTTTCTAAAGAATATCGACTCCCGTTCTTAAAAAGTCTGGCTCACTACCACTGAATATACACATTGATCAGAAATTATCACCCATATTATTCAGATTAGAACATTATGCTCTTTTTTTTGTTTTTGAAAAGACAAATTGCTTGCTATTAAACACCCCCCCCCTGAGTTTGCTTGAAATTGTAATTAGGGGTCCAAGTATTAGGGTGTTCATAGTTCGATTGATTTGATTTTTGTAAAAAAAATATATGAAATTAGGATCAAGATCAATAATACGGTTTTATAGAAATTTAGAATCAGAACCAAACCAATACATGTAAAAACCATTACACTAATTCCAATGCGATTATTAAAAATTACTCCTATTTGGTCAAGAGAAACATCTTTAAGGATTAGATTGCTTAAAACGGGAACCATTCCGCAACTAAACTTCATGTAAATCATGTAGTTGTAATTTGGGCCTTCATATTCACACGAAGGTGCAATCCGACAAAATTGAATGTCTATTAAATTTCTTGAACGTGAGTTAAAAAATATTAACATTATTGACGAAAACGTTAACAAGCTTCTTTATTTAAAATTTGCATTATCCACCCCCAATTTTTTTTTAAAAAATCAACTATAATAATTTCGTTAATTATATTTACAAAACACCTTAAAAGGTTAACTTTTTTGAAAGAGAGTTACTCCCTCCGTCCCACTTTAAGAGTCCTATTTTTACTTTTGATCCGTCTCAGACTAACTAAGAGTCTCATTCCATATATGACAAATTTTAAACAGTGTTTCGGACATTTATACCCTTATAATGTAAATATATTTACAAAACAACCATTCATTATTATGCCCTTATAATGTTAACATACTAGACTTAAATGCCCGTGCCATTGGCACAGGTCAGTATGGAAAGGGAGACAGTATGAAAAGAGAAAGATGTGGGGAAACTGAAATCGCATACTAACTATATGACATTTTAAATGTAATTTTAAACTGGTACAAATATATAAAGTGTAAAGATATTTACCTGAGAGTTGAAACTTCTTGAGAGAGGGTACTTGAGAAACCATCGGAAGCCCATATTTAAAATAAAATCAGATATTCAGATGAAGAAAAATGCTTACTTCCTTCCCGAAGAATGTTTGCAGCTTGGCCTTATAAGCAACCGTGGATGCTTTGTTCGCATTCTTTTTATAAATCAAAATAAAACAAACAATATAAAATCCTAAACTCAAATAAAAAAAATACACATGACTATGCAATAAAATGGTGCTAAACAAAGTAAGTTCTTATTCACTATGTTCAAATTTACACCACATTGTAAGTACCCCAATCTGGATCACCCCCTTTCAAACACACGGGAAACACCGCAGACTCATCAACGTAGTCTCGGAGACCTCTCTCAAAACCCTCTCAAAACCCTCTCAAAACCCTCTCAAACCCCCAACCAAACCAAGGGAGGAGCCTTCCTGGGATAAAAAGGGACAAAAGGACCTTTTGGGAATTTTCAGAAAATTGGGAAAGCAATATTGATCCGTACGGACCTCTTTGCTGTCATAATTACTGAATCCCCTTAAAGTCCACAATATTCCCTCAAATCCCGGAAGAAATGATTACCCAAATGCATGGTTGGTCCGTACGGACCTCTTTGCATGCTGAGTTGGTCCGTACGGACCTTCTTGCATGGGGGACATCATCATTCCAGAATATTCACCATCATTGCAGATTCCCTCAAATCGAGGAAATCCAAAATTCTGGATAACCAAGAAGGTCCGTACGGACCTCTTTGCTCCGAAATTTTTACTATAAATAGAGGGCTCCCCCTCCTCATTTTCACACACCTCCCTCTTCTCTCTTCCTCCCTTAGCCTTCTGGCTCCCCTCTAAGTCCTCTCGAGGCACTCCCGGCCCCTTTCGGATCCTTCCGAGGCCTTCCGAGCTCCCTTGTGGTGCTCCGAAGCCTCCCCGAGCGCTCCCGAGACGCTCCCGCGCTGCCCCGAGGCACTCTCGAGGTACTATGAGGCCCCTCGTGGTACTCCGAGGCCTTGCACGGTCTTTCCACGGTGTCCGGCTCTTTCCGAGTCAAACCGACGATCCCAAACCACGCCGAAACTCTGCCCGAGTGACTCACTGCACACCACAACGCAGCCAGAACCTCTGCCCAGAGTGATCCCGACGATCCCCACGCACGCCGGGAACCTCACGCCGAACGCAGCTTCTACAACCTCGGCTCACGCCCAGAAACTACGTCCGCGGACAACCGGCATCTCCCGAAGCAATCCCGATCCGTACCTAACGCTACTCCGAGCCTCAAACACTATTCCCAGGCGGAAGACGGACACGAACCAACATTGGTAAGGCTTCCTTCCTATACTATTTCAATACATTTCCATACATAGCATACAATGTAGACATCCGTCTGACATGCATTTTTAAAAAGCACACACACACACACACACAACATTTAAAGGATATTAGGGGTATCCGAAAGACTCGTTTTACGAGGCTACTCAGGTGAGCTCTAATATTCTAATATTCTCTTCCCGGGGAGTCATCTGACCTCCGAACTCAAAATCTCATCACACAAAAACAGTTTAAAATTATCTTTAAACTGATGCCCTTTTTCAATGTTTTGGGCTTAATAAAAACGGCGTGGCGACTCTACAAAAAACAAAAAACGGCGAGACACGTCGCCCCAACGCGAAAGACGCCAGATGCCGGGGCTGCGAAGCCTGCTCGGATCCGGGTAATTTCACACATGAATTAGCATAAAGATATCAAGATCTTAATATCTAAACATACACCAAACAGAGCGATTTTCTTTTCAAAGGGGATCAGAAAAATAATCTAATGCTAGACTAACTAACTACTCATGTCACTATCTATTGTACCCTATCAACTACTAATATCCAGAAAGAGTGTCTAATTAGACAACTTTCCCTTCTTTAGGATTTCTTCATTCCTCTTGACCTTTCTCACTTTTTCCTGCATCCATCAATTGCCTAGCTTGGTTCATCATGTACTATCCCCATTCCTCAGCTCGGTCTAGTTTTCGCGTCATAAAGTATAGGTCTACCTCTACCTCTCTGCGGTCTGCCTCTAACTCTCTGCGGGTATCGCTTAATCTCTGTCAGATCTGTCTAAGTTTTTTCTATAGTATTTTAACTTTCTTGTGGTCCTTAGCATTCCAATACTCCATTCTCTGTACTTTGCTCATACCCTTGGTTGGTATTTTCTTAATCTTTTCCATTTTCTACAACCATCAGGAGGGAATCAAACTTTTTTTTGAAACAGTAACAAAGCCAAAAAAAAGAAGATGAAAAACATTATCAAACATAATCATCAATAATCATAATATCATTTCCATCAAGGAATGAATTAATAGAAAAGAATGATGTGAATTTTAACACATCTCAAGATATCATTAACAAACTTAATGATCAAACTATTTTAAAGAATTTCACGAAAAATTTGAAAAATAAAAGAATTCAGAAATTTCGAGAAATATTCCTGAAAATAGTAAATCGAAAAAAAATATGCTGGTCAAAATGTTGACTTAGTCAAAGTCAACTTTTTTTTTTCCAGAAAAAATCCAGAAATTTTCATATTGAAAAAAACTTGATTTCAGTAATTTTCAGATTTTTTTCGATGGGAAGTAGGTCACGAAACAGATTATAAGTTGAATTTTCTAATAACAGGGGAACCAACAGTCCAATTAACTCAAGATATCATTAAGAAACTTAATAATCAAACTATTTTAAAGAATTTCATGAAAAATCCGAAAATAAAAGAATTCAGAAATTTTGAGAAATATTTCTAAAAATAGTAAACTGAAAAAAATCTGTTGGTCAAACTGTTGACTTAGTCAAAGTCAATTTTTTTTTTAATTTTTTTCAGAAAATATCCAGAAATTTGCACATTGAAAAAAACTTGATTTCAGTAATTTTTCAGATTTATTTCGATGTGAAAAAGGACACAAAACAGATTATAAGTTGAATGTTCTAATAACGGTGGAACGAACAGTCCAATTAACTCAAGATATCATTAACAAACTTAATAATCAAACTATTTTAAAGAATTTCACGAAAAATCTGAAAAATAAAAGAATTCAGAAATTTTGAGAAATATTCATGAAAATAGTAAACTGAAAAAAATCTGCTGGTCAAACTGTTGACTTAGTCAAATTCAATTTATTTTTAGAAAAAATCCATAAATTTGCACATTGAAAAAAACTTGATTTCAGTAATTTTCAGATTTTTTTCGATGTGAAGAAGGTCACGAAACAGATTATAAGTTGAATGTTATAACAACAGTGGAACGAACATTCCAATTAACTCAAGATAACATTAACAAACTTAATAATCAAACTATTTTAAAGAATTTCACGAAAATTCTGAAAAATAAAAGAATTCAGAAATTTCGAGAAATATTCCTGAAAATAGTAAACTGAAAAAAATCTGTTGGTCAAACTTTTGACTTAGTCAAAGTCAACATTTTTTTTTAGAAAAAATCCAGAAATTTGCACATTGAAAAAAACTTGATTTCAGTATTTTTTTCAAATTTTTTCGATGTGAAGAAGGTCATGAAACAGATTATAAGTTGAATGTTCTTATAACAGTGGAACGAACAGTCCAATTAACTCAAGATATCATTAACAAACTTAATAATCAAACAAACTATTTTAAATAATTTCACGAAAATTTTGGAAAATAAAAGAATTCGGAAATTTCGAGAAATGTTTCTGAAAATAGTGAACTGAAAAAAAATCTGCTTAGTCTAAGTCATCTTTTTTTTTCCAGAAAAAATTCAGAAATTTGCACATTGAAAAAAACTTGATTTCAGTAATTTTTCAGATTTTTTTTTATGTGAAGAAGGTCACGAAACAGATTCTAAGTTGAATGTTCTAATAACAGTGGAACGAACAATCCAATTAACTCAAGATATCATTAACAAACTTAATAATCAAACTATTTTAAAGAATTTCACGAAAATAAAAGAATTCAGAAATTTCGAGAAATGTTCCTGAAAATAGTGAACTGAAAAAAAAAAATCTGCTAGTCAAACTTTTGACTTAGTCAAAGTCATTCTTTTTTTTTTTAGAAAAAATTCAGAAATTTGCACATTGAAAAAAAAACTTGATTTCAGTTATTTTTCAGATTTTTTTAGATGTGAAGAAGGTCACGAGACAGATTATAAGTTGAATGTTCTAATAATAGTGGAACGAACAGTCTAATTAACTAAATATATCATTAACAAACTTAATAATCAAATTATTTAAAAGAATTTCACGAAAATTTCGGAAAATAAAAGAATTCAGAAATTTCGAGAAATATTCCTGAAATTAGTAAACTGAAAAAAAAAATCTGCTGGTCAAACTGTTGACTTAGTCAAAGTCAAGAAAAATTTTTTTTAGAAAAAATTCAGATATTTGCACAATGAAAAAAACTTGATTTCAGTAATTTTTCAAATTTTTTTTCAATGTGAAGAAGGTCACGAAACAGATTATAAGTTTAATATTCTAATAATAGTGGAACGAACAGTAACAAACTTAATAATCAAATTATTTTAAAGAATTTCACGAAAATTCCGATAAATAAAATAATTCAGAAATTTCGAGAAATATTCCTGAAAATAGTAAACTGAAAAAAAAATATGCTTGTCAAACTGTTGACTTAGTCAAAGTCAACTTTTTTTTTCAAAAAAAAATCAGAAATTTGCACATTGAAAAAAACTTGATTTCAGTAATTTTTCAGATTTTTTTCGAAGTGAAGAAGGTCACGAAACAAATTATAAGTTGAATGTTCTAATAATAGTGGATTGAACAATCCAATTAACGTTCCAATACCTTAGATCCAAATCTTTTTCAAATTAGATCATTATATATATCATGTACATAATATAAGACACAGCGTACATCAATAGAAAATAAGCAATGCTGGAGGGCTCGTTTTGAGGATTTCTAGGGGATTAACGGTAAAGGAAATCAAAACAAAACTTAAAACTAAATCAAATCAAAATCCTGGGTAAACAAATTTTCAAAATTTATGATGCGATACAGAAGCAAAAAAATTTAAAAAAAATAGAAGAGAAAGAATTACTGTTAATATCCGCTTTTGCTTTTCCGTACTCCTCAAATGCCTTGATCGCCTACAAAAACAAATAAATATCCAGAGAGAATACATAGCAACTAAGTAGTGTGTTACCAGTTGGGGATGAGCTAGTAACTGTCGTGTGTTTAGTGGGTGTGATGAGTGGAAAGTTTTTTTTTCAAGATTCAATCTCAGCCGTTGAATCAATTTTCTAACTTTAAATCTGAATCACCACTTATGTGGTAGATAAGAGGTGGTTTCCTGACATTGTAATGTATTATAGACTAATATTCTCTTACCCGTGTAACTGTCACGGTGAAAGTTCACAAATTAAAAAAATGATGAAATCGCCTTCATTACATTCCCCCAAAAAATATTTAAAAATATACCGAATATCCTGATGATTACTTTATTCCATAATCAAAATTGAATTTGATGGAGGGTGGTTTGTTTGTGTAACTGTCGTAAAGAATATGAGGAAGTCGATTATCCAGACCGGTATCCATTGAGGGTTAGTAAAAAGCATTTTTTTAATTCCCATTTTACCATTATTCTTTTTTCATAACCCTAACCCAACTCATTAATCATATAAATAATTAATAATAATTATAATCCATAACACATCCCCTATCCTATTTTTATCGAAAATTCGAAATAAAAAACTTAAGTAATCATTACGAATGATTTTTTAATTGATTTAGGTACAAACATTTTTTTCTAAAAATCTTTTTTTTTTTGAAAGATTCTAAAATCGTCCAAAAACTTAATTATATATAATAGTAATTATTATGTTAAGATACACTCCTTAAATAAATGATCCTAATAAAATAAAAGAGAAAAATAAATATATCAAATTGGAATGCACATAAATAAAAAAATACTGAATTCAATTTTTTTTAAAGAAAGATTATATATAAACCCCAAAATATTTTTTAAGGAGTATACTAAATAATTAAAAAAAGCAAAAAAAAAAAAAAAAAGATCATTTATTTATAATCGATTTTTCTGTTTTAAAAAAAAATCTTATCAAATCTTAGTGAATTATTCAAAAAAAAAAACTTAAGTCATTTGCAAAAAAAAAAATAATAGTTAAAAAGAAAAATAGGAAAGAGGAAATGAAAAAGGAAGGTTAAAAAAGAAAACATAACAGTTATGAGAAGTTACGATCGGTTGAAGGAGGGAGGGAAGTTTTGGGCCACTGAGCGGTATAAATCGAGATACGAACTTAGGCTAGTCCGGGCAAGACCCAAGTGTAGGTGTTAGTGCCCTAGGCCTATAGAGATGGACCAATTTTGCTTTGCAATGATAAAATTTTTATTTCTCTTCTTGCTAGACTTGAGACATTACTAGCACACCTACGTTATACTCGATTGAAATGGTCTTATTCCAAATGATCACTTGTGCTGCTCACCGACCAACGCTTTGAAATGGCTAATGTTTGAATTGATCAGAGTGAGAAAATAGACGGATATCCTTCCCAAAGTGGGGCTTATGAACTCCCCACCTCGATTCCAATATGCTCACATATCTTCCTTCGTCCTTTTCATCTCGTTGTTCGATGGATTTGCATGGATCTTCTCAGAGTAAGCTTAAGCAAGCAAACGAAGACTCAATCTCATTCGGATCATCCGGTAGGGGCTGCGGTTGGAACCTTTCACCCATATGAAAACCATTACCTCCCCCTCACTAAATAATATCCCTTCATTCCAAGATCGGCACGTTTGAAACCCGTTTAACCATAGCCAGAAGAAGAGGGACTATCCTTGAGACTCCTGTGATTCAAAGAAAGATCGACCGTCTCCAAGCTCAAGAACGGCAGAATGCAGTGATCCATCCTGGGGACTAGCTGAAATTCTCCTTTTAAAAAAAAAGGGAGAAACAAAATATTAAAAAAAAAGAGAAGATACAAAAAAAAAAAAAAAAAAAAGAAAAAGAAAGAGAGCCTAGTCCCCAGCGATCCTCTCAGAAGCAAAAGTCAAAGGATTCGGTCGTTACTCAAGAGGAGTCTCAGAGTGAATAAAGAGACAGCACGGATGTCCCTCACCAGTTGTGAATGTGTGCCCAAATTCTTTTGTTTATTGGAATTCACGCGAGTTTGAAGACATCCGAGTTATTTGAAAAAACGGAGTCGCCACGCCATTTTGATTACCTCAAAACTTTGAAAAAAAGGTTTTATGGGTTCGGAGGTTAAGTTACCCCTTGGGAAGAACGTTTGGCGTTCACCCAAAGTGCCTTGCCGGAGCAAGTCTCCCTAGATTTCATTAATCATGTTTGCTTGCGTGCTTTCTTTGTGTGCATGTGTTTGAAAATAAGGGGGGGGGATGTCCCAAGTTGTCTTCCGGACGTACAAACCATTTGTTGGTTGTCGCTCGGGATTCCTTGGAATTTATGTATTTGGGATTATGATCCCATCCTCATCTTATGACTTATGATCATCGCATTTTAAACCTCGGGACCCTCGGGACTTGCGTGATCGAGAGAATGACTCTCTGTTGGGTCAAAGATGAGGTTCTTTAGGAAGGAATGTCCTTAGCCCATCAATCCTACGCTTTAAGACGTCGAGCTCGTATAGAGGCTTCATACTCATTCTTAAGCGATAATCGGAGATATAGGGTTCAAGGTTATCCTTTTCCTAAAGAAATCATGAACCTTTAATGGAAGGAACGATGCAAAGATGAGAACTTTTACACCGGTCCGTTCCAAGGTTGGGGAAAGGGGAAATGCATGATGAAAAAATGACTCTTTAATGAAAAGATGACATTTTTAGGTTGCAAATGATGCTTTTTGATTTAAAGAAATGATCTTTATGCAAATGATGCATAAAGATTTGATTTTTATGCAAATGATGCATTGAAAAAGGGGTTTTGATGCAAAGGATGCATTTTTATTGAAAAAGATTTGATCTTTGTATGCAAATGATGCATAAAGATAACATTTTTATTGGAAAATAGGGATTTTAGGTGCAAAGGATGCACCTTTATGAAAAAGACTACATTTTTATGACAAATGAGGTCTTAATGCATGCAAAGGGGAAAGGGGGTGATAAAGATATGATCTTTATGAATAAATGCCAAGTCCCAAGCAAGATATATGAATGCAATGAGCAAGTATATCAATTAAAATGCAAGGTTAGGGCGTGCGAGGTTACCAATCGTTTCCTTCGCTTCTTTGGACGGAGCTAGGAGGAGAGGTTCTTCTTGGGTCTTCAAGGAGGAGGGAGATGGCTTCTTGAGCTTCTTCTTCGCCTTCTTGAGCCTTCAAGGGTTTTTCTTCACGTCTGGACTGCTATGGAGTGTGTGTGTGTGATTGTTTGTGTTGTTGTTGTTGAAATGGGTAGAGGAAGGCTCTATTTATAGGCAGTCTGGATAAGGCTAATGAAGCCGTGCGGCTGCAGGCCCTTTGCAAATGAGGCCGTGCGGTCTTATCCACAATGACTCAGCATTCTAGAACCATGCAAGGTGGCATCATTCTAGAAGCTTCTCCCTAATTAAGAAAAACGTGTTTTCTTAATTAGGAAGGCTCCTTACAGCCCTAATTTAAATTTGGACTGTTCCAGGACATTTCCGGAACACTAGGAAGGTCCGGGGAATTACCGGGAAATTTACCGAAATGTCGGGAAAATTAACCGGAAGGCATGAGCCAGATTTGGGTACTTACAAGCCCTCGGCAACGTCACTTGCAAGGCGAGTGGGGTTGTCGATAGAAAAGGATCCGATCTGGCGAATGCCGAGACGGATTGGGAGACCGAGGTGGTCGAGTGGCCGAACCTTTTGGAAGGCTACCTACGTATCCGGAGGAATCAAGCCAGCCGTAGTTCGGAATTAGGATCCGCTGGGGAAGGAAGAAGAGAAACTGGTCTCTTGCCGGGAAAAAGAAGAGAAAATGACCTAGGAGGTCAAGCAATTGATCCTACTGGGGACATGCTAGGAGTGACCCAGGTGGTCGGATATCTGAACTTCTATGAGGGGGCGCTTTATCACTGAGGAGTGACAAAGAAACAGGGTGACCAAAGTGGTCGAATGGCTGGACCTTTTATAAAAGGCTACCTACGTATCCCGGAGGAATCAAGCCTTGATCGTAGTTCAAGCATCACTAGATAGTTAGGAACGATGTCTAGGATCCTTGAGATTTTGACAATTCGGAGGTGTCACACGATGAAGCTAGAGCTTATGGCACTATCTCTTTATGACGGAGATAGAGGTAACTTAAGTTGGGAAACTTGAGCGTACGTCACTATTCGCGGATAGTGGTAGCACAATTTGAAATGACTTGGGCATTCATCACTATTCGCGGATAGTGGTAGCACAATTTGAAATGACTTGGGCATTCGTCACTATTCGCGGATAGTGGTAGCACAATTTGGAATGACTTGGGCATACTTCACTATTCGCGGATAGAGGTAGCACAATTTGGAATGACTTGGGCATACTTCACTATTCGCGGATAGAGGTAGCACAAGTTGGAATGACTTGGGCATACTTCACTATTCGCGGATAGAGGTAGCACAAGTTGGAATGACTTGGGCATACTTCACTATTCGCGGATAGAGGTAGCACAAGTTGGAATGACTTGGGCATACATCACTATTCGCGGATAGAGGTAGCACAAGTTGGAATGACTTGGGCATACATCACTATTCGCGGATAGAGGTAGCACAAGTTGGAGCACAAGTTGGAATGACTTGGGCATACATCACTATTCGCGGATAGAGGTAGCACAAGTTGGAATGACTTGGGCATACATCACTATTCGCGGATAGAGGTAGCACAAGTTGGAATGACTTGGGCATACATCACTATTCGCGGATAGAGGTAGCACAAGTTGGAGCACAAGTTGGAATGACTTGGGCATACATCACTATTCGCGGATAGAGGTAGCACAAGTTGGAATGACTTGGGCATACATCACTATTCGCGGATAGAGGTAGCACAAGTTGGAATGACTTGGGCATACATCACTATTCGCGGATAGAGGTAGCACAAGTTGGAATGACTTGGGCATACATCACTATTCGCGGATAGAGGTAGCACAAGTTGGAATGACTTG
The DNA here is from genome assembly GCA_022495995.1 of Adenophora triphylla var. japonica. Taxonomy (NCBI): domain Eukaryota; kingdom Viridiplantae; phylum Streptophyta; class Magnoliopsida; order Asterales; family Campanulaceae; genus Adenophora; species Adenophora triphylla. The sequence continues at coordinate 35,009 of JAFEMH010007921.1, read as the reverse complement.
GGCATACATCACTATTCGCTGGATAGAGGTAGCACAAGTTGGAGCACAAGTTGGAATGACTTGGGCATACATCACTATTCGCGGATAGAGGTAGCACAAGTTGGAATGACTTGGGCATACATCACTATTCGCGGATAGAGGTAGCACAAGTTGGAATGACTTGGGCATACATCACTATTCGCGGATAGAGGTAGCACAAGTTGGAATGACTTGGGCATACATCACTATTCGCGGATAGAGGTAGCACAAGTTGGAATGACTTGGGCATACATCACTATTCGCGGATAGAGGTAGCACAAGTTGGAGCACAAGTTGGAATGACTTGGGCATACATCACTATTCGCGGATAGAGGTAGCACAAGTTGAAATGACTTGGGCATACGTCACTATTCGCGGATAGAGGTAGCACAAGTTGGAATGACTTGGGCATACGTCACTATTCGCGGATAGAGGTAGCACAAGTTTAGAGTTTTGACAATTCGGAGGCTGTCACCTAACGTTATCCCGTTATAACGGAATAACGGAGATTGCGAAAAGGTTGGATTTTGTAGAGAAGTTGGAAGGAATCAATAGTTTTTGTAAAGAAAAGTGGGACGCACCCGAATAATTTTTTGTAAAGAAAACTGGAATGTATCCTGATTATTTGAAAAATAAAATTGAAAATGCCAAGGGCAAATAAACTGAATCACAGAGGTAAATTTGTAAAATAGGCCTCGGGGGCACTAGAGGGAAAACTGAATTGAAAGTGATTGAAAATGCCAGGGGCAATAAAAGGGTAAAAGAAGCCTACGGGGGGACAAAATTGTAAAATGGAGCCTTCGGGGGCAAAATGGTAAAAACAGGCCACAGAGGCTTAGTATGTCGCGCGACTTAGTAAGCTCCGAACCGTGCTTTTTAATGCCTTTGAACTGGAATGGAATTGCAGACACAGGTTGGAATTGGGTGACCAAAAGAGATCACTTACCTGGCCTTCTTGGGACAATGGCAAAGAGATATTTGGCCCCTTCCTATAAGGATGGAAACGGGGTGACCTAGTAGGTCAAACAACCGATCCTACAAGGAATGTGCCAAATCAAAAGGGGTGACCAATGTGGTCAAAAAATTGGACTTTTATGAAAAGCTTACGCACCATTGGAGAGTGGAGGAAGAAAAAGGTGACCAAAGTGGTCGGATGGCTGAACCTTTTATGAAAGGCTACCTACGTATCCCGGAGGAATCAAGCCTTGATCGTAGTTCAAGCTTTACCTAGACAGTTTAGGAACGATGTCTAGGATTCTTGAGGTTTTGACGATTAGTGGAGGTCATCACCTGAGGAAGCTAAAGCTTACGTCACTATCGAGTAGATAGAGGCAGCTATAACTGGAAAACTTGAGCATACTTCTCAATCTGTGATAGAGGTAGCCAAAGTTGGATTTTTGACAATTAGGAAACTGTCGCCTAGCGTTATCTCGTTATAACGGAAGTAACGGAGGCGTTTTTGGGAGAAAATGTTATTTTTAGCAATTGGCACGTTACTTGAGCCTGGGGGTGATTTTTCTCTTGGAAACATGGTAGGGACTGGGTATGGATGTACATATGGAATGTATTTGGGAATTGTTTAAGACGAGTTTCAAACAGGTGGGGTTGTATCCCTTGGGTGCGGACTAAACTGCTGTTGTTGCTGAGATGTTGTCTACGTGGACTAGCATTCCCTCTTGAGCTGAGACTGGGTTTGAACCTCGGGTCTCGGTGAATGTTCTTTTCTCACACTCTAGCGCTTGAAGCTGATGCTAACGTATGTCGAAGTGACCAATCCTCTCTTCTAGGGATGGATGCAACTTATCGAAGCCCCGGTCTAAGGAAATACTCTCTGCAAAAGCCCCATATTTTGTTGAAGTAAGGAAAGATCCTTTCATTGGCAAAAACCCTGGTGGCAAAGCCCCGGCTGGACAAACTGAGTAGGCGAGGTCTTGGTGAAGCCCCGGTCTGATGACCTAGCGAAAATCCCAATATGATTGGTACTGCGAACGTGATTATGAAATTGATCTGACCAAGACTGAATCCATCTAGGGACCTAGTGAAGAACCCGATATGAACCCTAAACATGGCTAAAGAAGCCCCAGTTTAAAGGAATGACTTGGCAAAGCCCCATCCGAAAGAGTTTCGAGGCAGCCCTAATGCGAATTGTAGCAGTAAGAGGGAAAACCTATCCTTTTTCTTTTTTTTTTTTATTTCTATTTTTTTAGTCAACCACCAACCTTATGGAGACGCAGACAAAGAGAAGAATTTTAGGAAGATATGTACATGCAGGGGCATATTTTTCAAAAGGTGGGAATAATCCCGATTTTGTGTTATTTTGATGGCCTTATTCGATGTAGGCACAAAACTCGCTTTGGGTTTGACTCTTTTGAGAGAGTATAAGCGTAGAAAGGTTGGTAAAAGTGTATGGAAGCCCCCGCCGACGTAAAATCGTTGTTTAGCGCTATCTTTCCTAAGATGTAGAAAAGGTAGACTTGTCAAGACATCTGAAAACTTGTTTTATTTACAATGATCACAAGATTGCTTAAAACCCTTTATTAATGTTCGGGTTATTCAACCACTAATCTCGATATGAACAAACATTCTTATTAATCATGAGGAGAAAGTCAACCAATGTCGCGGATCAAGGTTGGCTGGGTGTGAAAGAAAGGTTTGTGTATAAGGAGGTCATTGATGAGACCGGGTTTTCTGGGATTTGACTGTGTCTATGGGAGAGAGGTCATTGATGAGACCGAATTTTCTGGAATTCGAATATGCTTATGGGAGAGGTCATTTGATGAGACCGGGTTTTCGTGAATTTGGATGTGTTTATGACCGGACCATTGCCGGTTGCCTACGTTCCCTCGTTGTGAGGAGCTCAGTCGCCGTAGTTCGGCCTTGGCCTGACCGTGTTTGGCTTGGGAAATGGGATTTGTGGTTCCTTTTAGTGAAAAGGCTCGGATGAAAAGATTGGATGGTGAGGCTTGGGCCTCGGATGATTCCTTGACCAAGTCATTTTTGGACGGCCGCTTCAATTGCTTCCTCTTTCACGTGCCTACTGTGCTTATGAAATACTTCCGGCTTTGCTTTGACCACCCCATTGTTATCGACAACTTTCATTCTCCGAGCTTTGATCTTACCTGTCCGTCAAGCTTTTGATTGGTGACGCTGAGTACTTGGCCTCATTTTTTTTTCTTTTATTTTTTATGTGCAACCCTGTTGTTTTTTTTTTTTTTTTTTTTTTTGCCTAGGATCGCCCTTTTTTGGGATTTTCACCTAGGCCGGGCATTACTCTTTTTGCACCAAGATTTCTTCTTTTTTTTTTTTTTTTTTTATATATGTGCAACCTCTGTTTTTTGCCTAGACCGCCCTTTCTCGGGATTTTCGCCTAGCCGGGTATTACTCTTTTTGCACTACATTTTTCTTTCTTTCTTTTTTTTTTTTTTTTTTTTTATTTTCCGAGCACATGAGGACCAAGGCGAGCCCCTGCTTGAACATTCTTGATACCCTTGAGATCTAAACCAAGCCCCTAAGTTGTTATCGACACGGGGTCAATCTCTTGAAGCTAAATGGCCTTTTGCTATCCCTTGATGATGCCGTCGTTGACTTGGTCAAGGTGATGGTGAGGACATGGTTGGGAAAATGTATGGCTTTGATGAAGGCCTTTTGTGGGGTAAGGAAAGTGTATGGCTTGATGGCATTAGTTGACTTTCTCACACCGATTAATCAGAATGTTAATTATTTCGAGAGATTGTTCGTTGAGCAATGCAAGTGATCATATAAAATAAAACCATTTCATTAAATGTAATGTAGGTGTGCAAATAATGTCTTAAGTCTAGCAAGAAAAGAAGAAGACTCTTTTATAGAAAATTGAAGATTTAATACAATGTCCGTAGAGGACTTAATTGAAAGGAAAAAATACTAGGACCTACGAAGGTTGACTGAGAGACTATTTTTCTTTTTCTTCCTTTTTTTTTTTTTTTTTTTTTTTAAGGATAGGTAAACCCTAGTCTAGTTACTCTTCGCGGGTTGGGTTTGCCCAGGGAGCTTGAGCTTTCCTTCGTAGATCGCCCACCGAATTTCTTTCTTCACTCCACACACTTGTGTCACATGACCATAATGCTTGTGGTACTCACAGAACTTGGCCCTGTCAACTCTACTTGGGTTTCTTGGCTTATGATTCTCGAGAGGTGTGAGAAGGCTTCGTTTCACCAAATCGTTGAAAACTTTGCTCATGGGCATCCCAAAATCATCAGCCGACGTTTCGACCTTGCACTTCTTGAATTGACCTCTTGTCATAACTTTGTCTTTGGCCCATGGAGGTTCTCAAGCTTCCCATCTTCTATCAACTTTTGGATCTCATGCCTCAAATAGGTGCAATCATCAGTGTCGTGCCCATGGTATTGATGGAAAAGGCAATGCTTGGACTCATCCAACCGAATACTGGGGTTCCTGGGCTTCCAATTTTCCAGTGGCTTTATCAGTTTTTCTTTCACTAGCTCTTCGAGTAATCTTGCTTAAAGGCATCTACGTATTGTTAAAGTGAAAGGAGCGAGGTTTTCGGGGACCTTGTTATTCTCAAGACTCAGATTCCCATTGTCCAATTGGTTCCACTTTGTTGGATTTGGGTGAAGGAAGGCTGTGACATTCTTTCCTTTGTGGTGCGGTCTTGAGCCGGGTGCGGTTCTTGCTTGGTATTGGGTTATGCTCGGTGGAGTCATTTCCTTGCACGGTCCGACATCTTGGGTCAAGGGAGTATTGATACTCATCATGAGGTCAAGCTTCTCTTGCATCTCGTTTCACTTGCTCCATCAACATTGCCACATAGGGGTCAACGGGGACTCTTGGGCTACGGAACCGGCAAATGGACTTGTAGTAGCGAATCGACGGCTGAATTCATTAAGTCCGGTAGGTAACAATGAAAACTCGGTTCATCCTTCGGCAACTCATGATCGCATTCGAGGCGGGTATAGGGGCTTCGAACATAGCCACATATCTCAAACCTGATTATGTGAGGTTGGAGCATAAGCGGCGGTATTCTTTGAGGCCGAGGGATAAGTGGGGTGAAATCCAATCCGTTACGAGAAGGCGAGGGCAATGGGGCCCCGATGAGGCTGGGATGTTGGAAAGGACCGAGGAGAAGTGGTCCTTGGCAAGGGATCATATGTGGATGGAGGAAGGTATTGGTTATAGGTGGGGGGCTGAGATGGCTACTTACGGAGTCTCATCTTCGACCACTACCAAAGAACCGTTGGACTCAATTGTTACTTGGATTCCATTGCGGCGAAGAGCACCGATGAGCAATGACAGCTGCTCTTCATGATCCTTCTGGGCATTTTCCAAAGCCAGGACTAACTCTTCCTTCCTAATCATCTGATTTCCCATACCCTCACCGTTTCGTCCAAATACGCCATTCGACTCTCCGGCGATGAAGCGTCCGAGGCGAAAGCCGGCGACCCAGTACTCTCGCTCACTTCTTTTTCGGCTGCGGGAAAGTGGATAAGCAAGGTTTAGGATAGGTAAGGTTTAGACTCGGGGATAGGTAAGGTTTAGACTCGAAGGTAAGTGTTTAAATTTGAAGGCTCAAGTAGCATTCCCTTATCGCTTTAACTTTTGCTCGAAACGCATTTTCTCCTAATCCTAATTGATCGGAAAAGATGAGACCTTGAAAGGTCAAGATTGGAAGTAGAGATCGGACCGAAGGGGGTCACGATTAAGGATTTGACCATGAAAGGTCGAGTCGGGAAATCGGAGATTGGACCGAGGAGGTCTCGATTAGAGATTGACCATGAAAGGTCGGGACAAGAAAATCAAAAATCGGACCGAAGAGGTCTCGATTAGGGTTTGACCATGAAAGGTAGGGATAAGGAAAACGGAGATCGGACCAAAAAGATCTCGATTAGGGATTTGACCATGAAAGGTCGGGATGAGGAAAACGGAGATCGGACCGAAAAGGTCTCGATTAGGGATTTCAGAGATAGGAACATGCAATTATGATTACACTAATTGTTCAAGTTTACTTAAAACAATGTCTTTTATTAATCTCTAATTGGTTGGAAAAGGGGCTCTGCCCTTCTTTTTCACAACTACTCTAGATCCTGGATCAGTGGGTTCCGTCACTACGTCTATAAGCCCCTCGTATTCCACCTGTATTTCGACCTCCCAGGGTGGACAGCCCCGGGCGAGGGTCCTATAGGGCACGCGGATCCCACCGACCGAGAGTAAAGAACGCTCCTAACGGGTCTAGCGGGTCATAGGACCTTTCAACGCACGAGCAATGCGGATTATAGTCAAGGCAATACCGAGAAAGTCTCATCTCTCTGCCTTGACGGAGTTTTGGCAGAGTTTCGCTTGAGCGAATGACATTTTGACTTTTGGTAATGTCCGAGAGAATAATAGGCATGGGTCGGGCGGTAAAAGCCGGATGACACAGTGTCACATTGAACTTCGTTGCATACGCAAAGGCGTGAGTCGGAATCGAAGTCAATGCCTGGCCAAGATCTTGCCGCTTTTTCCTTATCGGAATTTTGGCAGAGCTTCGCCTGAGCGAAAGATCTTTTGATTTTTTGGCAAAGACTCGGTCTTGACTCTTACGCATTCCGTGCGAGTCAAGGTCAATAGTCAATGTCGGAGTCAAGATCCCACCGATTTTTCCTTGTCGGAATTTCGGCAGAATTTCGCTTGGGCGAAAATCTTGGCTTCCGTTTATGAGCTAAGGCTTGACCTTTACGTGGGTATGCAACTGGGCTATATGACACGGACTAGACCAAAAACCAACCAAAAGTCACGGTTTTTGAAACGTGTGACACCTGACCGTGCATTGGTCGACACCGGCCGCCATGGGGAGGTTGGGATGATTCCGTGCGCGCCCGGGAGCATCGTAAGGCTGTCCGTGATCGCACTGGAACCACCCTCGGGTTTGAAGGACGTGCGTGCAAAAGTGTACGGGATATATCGGAGTGCGCGTAGTGTGCGGTCTCCTAAAAATGTTCCTTTTGAGTTAAAACAGAGATTTTCGAAATGTGTTTTAAAGGAATGATTTTCGGGACGGGGAAAATGCAACACATAAGCACGTAAATTTTAAGGAGCCCTGGTCGGTCATGGAGCTAAATAGCCCCAAGCCGCTAGGACGGATTAACCATAATTTTTCCCGGTGGAATTGCCACCGAGGTCGTATGGTCGAATCCTATGAGGATTAGCCGTACGACTGCATGGATCAATTTTCCAGGTTCCACTCCTTTTGCTATTTTTCGGGTTGTTTCCCGTTCAAAGTATGCACAGATTCCAAGATGCAAATGATGCAATGCATGGTAAAGAAAGCAAGCATGATTAATGAAATCGGCGATGGGAGTCTAACCCGCTCAAAGGGAAAAGCTTTCTTCTATTTTTTTTTCAAAATTGTTTTTTTTTTTTTTTGAAAAGGGGATACTGGTACGTGGGATTGTTAAACCACCTTGTTATCCCAAGCCCCGGGTTAGGGAGCGATACAGGAAGGGTAAGTGGGGTCCACCTATATACCAAGTATCGACTTTTGTTTTGAAAATAAAGCTTTTCTCCTTTGGGATGATCCCCAGCGGAGTCGCCAAACTGTGAATGTGTGCCCAAATTCTTTTGTTTATTGGAATTCACGCGAGTTTGAAGACATCCGAGTTATTTGAAAAACGGAGTCGCCACGCCATTTTGATTACCTCAAAACTTTGAAAAAAAGGTTTTATGGGTTCGGAGGTTAAGTTACCCCTTGGGAAGAACGTTTGGCGTTCACCCAAAGTGCCTTGCCGGAGCAAGTCTCCCTAGATTTCATTAATCATGTTTGCTTGCGTGCTTTCTTTGTGTGCATGTGTTTGAAAATAAGGGGGGGGGGATGTCCCAAGTTGTCTTCCGGACGTACAAACCATTTGTTGGTTGTCGCTCGGGATTCCTTGGAATTTATGTATTTGGGATTATGATCCCGTCCTCATCTTATGACTTATGATCATCGCATTTTAAACCTCGGGACCCTCGGGACTTGCGTGATCGAGAGAATGACTCTCTTTTGGGTCAAAGATGAGGTTCTTTAGGAAGGAATGTCCTTAGCCCATCAATCCTACGCTTTAAGACGGTCGAGCTCGTATAGAGGCTTCATACTCATTCTTAAGCGATAATCGGAGATATAGGGTTCAAGGTTATCCTTTTCCTAAAGAAATCATGAACCTTTAATGGAAGGAACGATGCAAAGATGAGAACTTTTACACCGGTCCGTTCCAAGGTTGGGGAAAGGGGAAATGCATGATAAAAAAAATGACTCTTTAATGAAAAGATGACATTTTTAGGTTGCAAATGATGCTTTTTGATTTAAAGAAATGATCTTTATGCAAATGATGCATAAAGATTTGATTTTTATGCAAATGATGCATTGAAAAAGGGGGTTTTGATGCAAAGGATGCATTTTTATTGAAAAAAGATTTGATCTTTGTATGCAAATGATGCATAAAGATAACATTTTTATTGGAAAATAGGGATTTTAGGTGCAAAGGATGCACCTTTATGAAAAAGACTACATTTTTATGACAAATGAGGTCTTAATGCATGCAAAGGGGAAAGGGGGTGATAAAGATATGATCTTTATGAATAAATGCCAAGTCCCAAGCAAGATATATGAATGCAATGAGCAAGTATATCAATTAAAATGCAAGGTTAGGGCGTGCGAGGTTACCAATCGTTTCCTTCGCTTCTTTGGACGGAGCTAGGAGGAGAGGTTCTTCTTGGGTCTTCAAGGAGGAGGGAGATGGCTTCTTGAGCTTCTTCTTCGCCTTCTTGAGCCTTCAAGGGTTTTTCTTCACGTCTGGACTGCTATGGAGTGTGTGTGTGATTGTTTGTGTTGTTGTTGTTGAAATGGGTAGAGGAAGGCTCTATTTATAGGCAGTCTGGATAAGGCTAATGAAGCCGTGCGGCTGCAGGCCCTTTGCAAATGAGGCCGTGCGGTCTTATCCACAATGACTCAGCATTCTAGAACCATGCAAGGTGGCATCATTCTAGAAGCTTCTCCCTAATTAAGAAAAACGTGTTTTCTTAATTAGGAAGGCTCCTTACAGCCCTAATTTAAATTTGGACTGTTCCAGGACATTTTCGGAACACTAGGAAGGTCCGGGGAATTACCGGGAAATTTACCGAAATGTCGGGAAAATTAACCGGAAGGCATGAGCCAGATTTGGGTACTTACACCAGTACCTCTAACCAATCCCAAGCCGTCCTCTCGATTTTAGAGGACATTCCCATTACCATTACCCTTACCTTTGCCTTTAGCCAAAGCCAAGATTGACCTTTCATTCTTAGGGGCATTGAAGATGCAAACATGGATTCCCTCACCTTAGAAATCCCAAACACTACCCAAGAGCCAACCTCTCATCTTTAGAGGTTCAGTCAGCAAAAAGCCCAGCCGACCTCTCGTTTTAAGAGGTCATGATATCCCGAATTTACCCGAAGACCGATCGAAACCCGGAAACCCAGCTACAGTCCCTACCGGATAGCAGTTTCATTCCAATATTGTCGAGATCTTAAAACAGATTATTGCTTAAAGAAGAGCCAAGTCCATCCCGGCTCAAAGGACCGTCAAGCGAAGATTGTGCAAATTCCATCTGTTCGTTCGATGTTTCATGTGAGCATATTTCGTTTCTCCTCCGCAAACACTTGTCGTGAATGTCCCACTGGGCTTCACATCCGTGTCTCCTATCGACACTCTAAGAGGACACATTCTTTCGATTCTCAAAATCCTCAAAGGTCCTCAGATCCCCAAATTTTACGTTCATTCTCTTCATTCGGGATAAGCCTGAACTACGATGACCTGAGCTCCTCGCCATGGGGGGTAACGTAGGCAACCAGAAATGGCCCGGTCACAAATACGAGCAAATCTCAGAAAACCCGGTCTCAGCAAGGGCCGTTTCGATACACTTTTCATCCTTCTGAATTCGATCCTCGATATCAGTTGGGCTTTCTCCTCAGGATTGATAAAAATATTCGCTCATATCAGCTTTGGCGGACGAATAACCCGAACATCAATAAAGGGTTTTAAGCAGCTTTGTGATCACCACGAATAAGACAGGTTTTCAAGTGTCTCGATAAGTCTTCTCTTTCTACATAATAGGAAGATAGAGCTAAACACCATTTCGGTCAGCAGGGGCTTCCATACACCTTTTCACACCTTGTGATGCTTATACTCTCCCAAAAGAGTCAAACCTAAAGCGAGAGTGTCATACAGAACTCGGGATTCATTCCCACCCTTGAAAAATACGCCCCTGCACGTAAACACTTCCGAGTCTTGTCCAGCGACTGATTGACTGCGGTTTGAAATGATGGGTTGCCTCCTCGGCCACAAGATGACTCTGTCTGCGATGAAGCTACTTGGAATCTCCTCAAGCTGGGGCTTTGGTTAAGGTATCCCTCCGGCTCTCCTTACCAAATTCCCTCCAGGTTTGCTTTGCACTACCAACTGGGGCTTCACCAAGCCGGGATTGCTCTCTGCCCCCCTCTGCTGCTTGCTGTCTCAGACGCGCGATGCACTTTGTCCTCACTAGCAATGGACCTGTTGCAACCAATACTCCCGGGAGCGTCCCCGACTTGCCTAGCTGCGCCATTTTATTTTCCCTTATAACGGGAGAGGGTCCACCCATTACAAACACTTTTCGTCCCATACACAATCCCTCATAGCATAATGGCTACCTACACATCTGCTCACCAAGCCGTGCAAAAGAAAGAAACCTCCCTACTTCCTATTCTCCCCAGCTGAGATGGACTTGTGCAACAAAAGATTAATAATGCATACGCAAGAGGTTAAATAAAATGCAAAGTGTCTAGAGTGTTGTGTCTCCCCCCGCAGAGTACAATAATCAGGTGATCGTGATGTGATCGTGAGGACTGCCCCTCGAATCACAATCTTGGACAGGGATTCCAAACCCCGCAGGTGGCAGACCCCGCCTCTATTATCTTATAAGGCCCAGAACTACGACCGGCTTGATTCCCTTTTTAAGGGATACGTAGGAATCCTTTCTCCAAAGGTCCAACCATCTGATCTCACCAGCATCATCGGAAAGAGCCCTAGCTGCCTCAACCCCCAGGCAATGCTTGTCAAAGAAAGAAGAGCCCCAGCTGCCCCAGAAACCAGACAACAAGGCTCACCAGTCTCGGCGACTCCAAAGCCTATTCTGCATGATAAGCCGAGACAAAGAGTCCGCATCTGTCAATCTCCCCAGCAAACGTCAACAAGTGGTAGCCTCAGCCCCCAAACAATGCTTGTCAAAGAGAAAAGAGCCCCAGCTGCCACAAGAATCCAAATAATAATGCTCACCGGTCCCGACGACTTCAAAAGCCTATTTTGCGAAGACCTTCTCGTGAATGGCCACCCAGCGAGCATCGATGAGTGACAGAGGCCACAACCTATCCCTCAGCAGAACTAATGGTAGCATGAGACCTTAGACATCTACTCCCAACAAGCAGTTAGAGCCTAAGACCCCCCGACAGCGACATCCTTCCCTCGCAGGTACAGCAATTAACCGAGCATCACCGAACCTCGAAGACTGACCCTCAAGCAGAACCGAGACAAAGATTCCGTATCCATGTTTGCCTCCCAAGCAGAGCACACCAAGAAGAACAGCCTCCCAAACAGAGCACACCAGAAAGAATAACCTCCCAAGCAGAGCTCACCGGAAAGAATAGCCTCCCAAGCAGAGCACACCAGAAAGAACAGCCTCCCGAGCAGAGCACACCCAAGAAAGAATAGCCTCCCAAACAGAGCACACCCAAGAAAGAATAGCCTCCCAAGAAGAGCACACCCAAGAAAAATAGCCTCCCGAGCAGAGCACAACCAAGAAGAACAGCCTCCCAAGCAGAGCACACCAAGAAAGAACAACCTCCCAAGCAGAGCCCAACAGAGTCCACGGCCCCAAAAGGAAAAGAAAAAATCCGACTCCCCAGAAATGCAGAGCCCCCAGCTTACCGAACCAAGCGAGAAAGAAGCTAATTTCCCAGACAAGAGCAGAGTCCCCAGCTTCCCAAGCAAAGCTAAGGGCACAAAAGAAAACACTACTAGAATAAATTATATTAAGAACGGACAAAATCGTTTCTAAATGTACAAAGTCGTCCCTATTTTTCTATTTGGGGATCAACATTTTGGTTGCCAATTTTTGGTTGCTAAAATTGACCAAAACTGTTCATCCCCATTTGGGAATCACCTATTGGTTGCCATAGGAGTAGGTCGTCCCTATTTAAGGATCAACAAATGGTCACCAATTTTAAATTTGGCACAGACAGTTCATCCCTATTTTTTCGTCCCTAAAATGTTCGTCCCCAACTGTTGGTTTCCATTTTCAAATTTAGGGACCATCTCTTCGTTTCCAAATACGGAAAAAAAAAAGTAAATATAATTATTTTTAAAATATTTATATTTACTGATTATATATATTTTAACAATAATGAGAAATATCACAAAATAAAATTAACCGGACAATAAACTAAACTTTTATAAAAACAAAATACCTTTATCAATTCAAAATAACATCATCCAAAACAACTGAGCATATTAATTAAAAAATAAATTTAAAATTGTTTGTTTCTAAATTTCTACTCCATTACCACTACCAGCAGTAGAACCTTCTTCTCCTCTAGTACCACAAACACCTCCACCAACTAATGTGTTGCTGAAATGACTGTTGTTGTGGCTGTAATTGTTGTTGTTGTTGAGGAATGAACATATCACCAGGAGGGATACAACTCATGAATCCAAAGGAGCTCCAATTCGGATTGAACCTTTATTGATTTTGATAGGGACCGCCACCACCGCCCATCATTTGTTGAATGTGCCACTGCTTGTACTGTTGTTGTTTTTGTCGTTGCTCCTCTTGTTGTTGCTGCTCGCGCTGATCCCGCTCCTTCTCCCGCTCCATCATTTGGTGCATCATTTCTTTTAGACTGCTAACTTCTTCCCGTAGTTGTTCCTTTTCTTGGTCGTCAGAAGGATTGGAAGTTTGGCTGAATGATTGAATGAGCGATGAACTGGAGCGGCTTGAAGATGGCAGCTAGATTTGTCAAGTACCTTGAAAAGGACACCATTTAGGTTTAACATTCAGTGAAGTGACTGTTCAATTTTGACGACAATGTTTATATTATTGAAGCATTAGTATAATGCATGTGCTGAAGCACACATCCATGCACAGTCAAACAGAAACTACAGCATACAGACAGATATCCACAGAAATGAACCTATAACATACTATAGTAAGAAAATGAGAGATCAAATTTAGTTTGACTGGTGAGTCATGAAGGCAATGAAAGCCATGCGTCAAATTTTTTTTCACTGGCAGATAAAAGCACAACATATGTCACTACTAGCCAGTATTGCAAATGCTCAGTGAATGTCAAACTGAAACACTGTAACAATTAAACACTTTTACTTAAAACACCATTAATTTCTTGAAGAGACAAGTAAAGAAGGGTAACAATATTTAGAAAACAGAATCTCCTAATGAATCCGACATCATTGTTAAGATAGATAGAACAGCTAACCATAGATTCTTCTTCCCCTTCACCGAATCGCAGAGCAAGGTCACACAAGGCTTGTGTAGTTGACTCTACTGTCATGGGCTCACCATATGAGAATCTATGATTCTAAGAACAGAAAAGGACACAAGTTACTGATTGATGCAAAGGAAAGATTAATTAATAAAAAAGGAAAACATTTTTATCTGAGTTTCAACTCGTGCGTGTTCAACAAGTGTACGAGCATCAACAATTAATCCACTCATTGCACAACCTATATGCTCATCAATTTCCATAATCTTCTCCACTGCTAGAGTTATTATGAGTTTGGATACTTCTTATAGGTCAGTTTCAGTAAAACTAGAATGTAAAATTCCAACTTAAAACTCACAAAATTGATCAGCTAGACAAGGCACTTAAAATTTCAAGACAAATTGTAGAAAAGAAAGCAGACAAACCAGAAGAGGGGATGTGATACGCTTCTCAACAGCAAGTACAACCCCTTCCTTAGACTTCAACCCAATCACAGTCGAACCCAACTGCAAATCATAATCAAAAGCCATATGAAAACATAAATAACTAGAATTAGAAATCAATCGACTTGACAAAGACAGAACAAACAAATGTGCCTAGTGATAAGCATCAAAATTGATACCTTTATTGCCTCAATGGCATATTTAACCTGAAACAATCGACCTTCAGGGGAGAAGGTGTTGACACCTCTATCATACTCGGTCCTAAATAACCATTGACAACCATCAAATCATCTATGTAAAGGAAAATCCTAATTCGGAATGAAGAAAGGGCCAGAACCCTATAGGATAGTCAGTTTACGAAATGCAGTGAAGTAATGTTGAATCAATCAAAAAGAAACCAAGAATCATAATCTAATAACAGAAGGAAACCGAAACAAAATCCAATCAATTATATCCAGGTTTTCAAAAGCAAATCGCATGAAGCAAGAGGATATCTTCCTCTCTGTTACTATGACCCAAACAGCTGCTTGTATGCAGCTACACAAAGATTGAAGAGTAACAAGGCGCAGCTTTGCTGGATATTGCTTCACAAGAGGAGCCTGGAAATGTAACACATGACAACCTCTATTAGCATTCCCTAAAAGAATAATAAATAATAGTATTCTCTCTATCACAGACATGGAGATGTTTGGAAGGAACAACAAGCTTGACTAACCTGAATTACAATCCAGAAAGACCATGTTGTGTTTGCTGCAAGCATGATTAGAGGACCTTTTATCAAGTCCCCTTCGGAACTATGCTCCATCGACGTGCTATGAGTTTCATTTTTGTAGTCCTGATTCCGGGTAATGAACGTTAAAGAAGGACATTTGATGAAAGCAAACACCAGAGCCCCACAAACACTGACAATAAAACCAACCACCTTAACCATCCCACTCCATTGCTTTATGCCAATGCTTTCCATCCTGAATCGTCCAACATCATTTCACCCAAAACCCAGCAAGCATCAACCAAATTAAACTTCAATTTTGAAAAAAAATATACCAAATTTATGTCAGTTATTGTTCAAGTAAATCATCAAGATTTTTGTTCTTTTTATTTCTTTTTTCAAAAAAACAGAGCATCTCAAAATCCATGATTTCGTCCAAAAGTAACGTTTATTGTAACGATGAACATAGTAACGATAATATTTTTAGTTTTCCAAGATACCTAAGAAGAATAGCCATCACGAACGTAATTCCAGGAACCAAATTGGTGCCTGCAGCAGCATATGTTGGAGAGGTGTGGTTGATCGAGTAACAGTATAAATTCAAACTTAGTGTCATCCTGAAATGAAAATATATCAATAATAATCAGTAACATCAACCATGTACTTCCATGAATTAAAAATTCTTCTGTCATGAAATTTTGGACTATAATAGGGTGTCGACCTTAACTTTTTGGAATATGAGAAATACAGCATGCCGCCACCAATTTTTTTTTCAGAAAAAGTTGGCACTAATTTTGCTCATGTTGCTATATAGTGTCCATTTCAAGTATTTTCTGGGCTCTACCCCCACTACCAAGCTGAGGCAGGGTTCACTTTTGGCTCTTTCCATTCTAGCCATTTTGAGTCAAAGGGGATTGGATCAAGCCAAGTAAGTTCAAGCTCGATTCTACTACTTCACAGTTCGAGCTATAAATGATCTGATAGCAACTATTAGTTGAGCCATGTTCAAAAATACTACTCTCTCCGTCCCAAAAATGAATGTCTGAATTTTTTCAAGATAAATAATCCACGCATATTTCGTGGTTATGCCTAGCTTATCAAGCAAAGTCAAGAATGAATCATTAACACATGGTCAAGCTCAACTTTAACACACCAGGAATTGACCTGCAATCAAGATTTTAACAAGTTAACGTGAGAACAGTTCATCAACAAAGCTTAGCAAAAGCGCATGTGCGTTTATAAAAGAAATATACCCAAACAAAGTAGCAAAGAAGATCTTGCAGAGTACGGTCCATGACAATTGAGCAGAAGTATTCCTGTGGAAGAGGGAAACATTAAATACTAAGAATAAGCAAATCAAGTTAGAGTTTAAACAAATATATATTGGTGTCACCTTTCGAAGAAGAAAGTAAATGGAGCTAAAGAAAGAGTGGCAAATGTTTGCCACTCTTTCTTTAGCCCTAGATGGCTTGACCCAATGATACAATTGGAAGGGTGGCCAACACAAATGCTTTGCTATATTTTGGAAAGATAGAAGCTGGTTGTATTGTACTCACACTATTATTCATTCCCAGGCTGAAAACCAGGTTATGTATGTTGCTCTCTTATGATCTAAAAAAAAAAGCAAACAGCAACTCAATAAGGAAATTTTTGAACTATTCTCATGCTTATTGTTAAAACCAACTAGCAGTTTCAACTTTTACTTACTGACAAACAAACTGAAAAATAATGGATTTCATTCCACTGAAGTTGCTATTGACAAATAACTAGGTGATAAAAGAAGCCAATACAGAGTTGTTGTTGGGGGTTTTTTTTTTTTTAAAGCAAACGCCAACACAGAGTTAAAATTTACATCTACAGTTATCCATACCTAGCCTTCAATATTAATCACTACAGCACAATGATGTGTGTGTCAATTGTACTACCTCCGTCTCATAAAGATAGTCCCACTTTTTAGATAAAAAGGTGAGGCTCTTTGGGTTTATATTGAATCCTCGTATCAAAGGTGATGAAAGTATAATTTCATCAGAGACAATAGTGTCCGAGGAAGATGAAGAATCTGTTGAAGCTAAAAGTTCCTCACTCACCTTAGAGCCTAAGACGTACAGTTGTCAGTTTTGTCTTAAGAAATTAAAATAAGAAGAAAGTATATAATATAAAAAAAACGGAAGAATATGATCACACGACTCATTTGAAAGCTTGTGGGTCACAAACCAATTCGGTGAAATACACTTAAGAGGATGTCGAATTCGTAGTGCCAATGGTGTTAAGCTTAGTAAGAACTACATTCCACATAAAAGCTCTGATCTTGAAACAAGTTTTTGATTTCCAAATAAGAGAAGCAAAGGAAAAGGGAGAAGGATTGGGACCACGAACAGGAACTTCAGAAACAAACTTAAATAATAATAACCTCACCCCTCCAAAACCCAAACTGTAGAATCTTGCCTGTGAGACAACCGAATATGCAATAAAACCCAAAACTAATTCCAATCCAATTCCATTGTTTTTGTATACTCCCTCCGTCCCAACAACCTCTTTGAAGTAGAAATATTTCCATAACCACCAAAAATATACAAAACTATAACTAGTCAATAGTGCACAAACCCATAAATAACAATGAACCCAAAGGAATTTGTCAATACTCAATATCTAAATAAAAGAAAAAACAAAACAGTATTCCTAATTTTTCAAACAATTGAGTAAACTAAAAGAGAGATGCATAGGCAAGATTTGAGGTAATGAAAGTATGAATACCCAATCTTAACTTAACACACATAAACATAAGACCAATTGAACAGTCATTGGAAAAAAATCAAATAGAAGAGGTTGAACAGAGAAAATCGTCAACGGAACAATTACCAGGTTAGGAGGATCACCAATTTCGTGTTGTTTCAAGTGATTGATGATGATGCCTCCGGCCTGCACACAAATAACATTAAGATAAGTTACTAGAAAATCATATTGTCGTAAGAAATCTTTCAATAATATGTCTTAGGTTTTACAAGTATGTGATTTGAGATGATAGGGGGATTAATATACCCGATTTTGTGATTGTGCTAGCTGTTGCAGCGATTGATGAATGGAAATCGCCAAGGAACCCTATACGCAGAGAAGATTACTGCAAAATTGGATTGTTATTGCCCAGGGTTTTGAGAATTCTCCGGAATATTGGATTGTTATTGCGCCATGTTTTTGAGAATTCAACGCAAATTGGATTGTTATTGCGCGGTATTGGGAAGCTACGGGGAGGGAAGTAATTTTTGGGGAAAATTCAACGCAAATTGGATTGTTATGGCGCGGTTTTGGGAAGCTACTGGGAGGGAAGATGTTATTTGGGGAAAATATGTGGAGGGAGGGAACAGGAAAGTAAAAAACTAATTGGATGGAATTTATAAAAATAATTAAAAGGAAACTTATTTCTAAAAGAAAAAGAAAATTTGTTTTTTAAAAAGGACAGCAAAATTAAAAGAAAACTTATTTTTAAAAGGAAAAGTTATTCATGTCATTTAGTTTATTATGTCATCTTTTGATTGGACTCTATTTCCTCCGTCCCATAATAAATAATAACTGACAATAGCATTTACTTTTTTAATTTTTTTAATTTTTTTTTAATAACTAAAACTATTTGAGATGTTATTTAGTAGGGAAATTTTTTACAAAAAGTTATATAAAAAAAGTTAATAATTTTTAAAGAAATGAAAGTGTATAATCGAAAAATAGATGGACGGACAATAGCATTTATTTTTTTTATTTTTTAAATTTTTTTTTAATAAATAAAACTATTTGAGATGTTATTTAGTAGGGAATTTTTTTACAAAAAGTTATATAAAAAAAGTTAATATTTTTTAATGAGAGTGTATGATTGAAAAATAAAAAGAGGGACGGACAATAGCATTTACTTTTTTAATTTTTTTTAATTATTTTTGAATAAATAAAATTATTTGAGATGTTATTTAGTAGGAAAATTTTTTACAAAAAGTTATATAAAAAAAGTTAATAATTTTTAAAGAAATGAAAGTATATAATAGAAAAAAAGAGGGATGGACAATAGCATTTACTTTTTTAATTTTTATTTTTTGATTAAATAAAACTATTTGAGATGTTATTTAGTAGGGAATTTTTTTACAAAAAGTTATATAAAAAAAGTTAATAATTTTAAAGAAATGAAAGTATATAATAGAAAAAAAGAGGGACAGACAATAACATTTACTTTTTTAATTTTTATTTTTTGAATAAATAAAACTATTTGAGATATTAGTGCTTGGTCTCTATTTTGTTGTTGGTCTTCATTTTGATAGCAAATAATATTGTGCATCATGGGGACCTTCTGGCGGTCCCTAATTTTAATATGTTTGTCCCTATTTAGCTACCAACCTTGGTCATTCCCATTTGCCCCAAGTTGTCGGTCCCTACTTCAATTTATTCTAGTAAATTGGTCTCTATTTTGTTGGTGGTCTTCATTTTGATAGCAAATATAATTGTGCATCATGGGGACATTCTGGCGGTTCCTAATTTTTATATGTTTGTCCCTATTTAGCTACCAACCTTGGCCATTCCCGTTTGCCCCAAGTTGTCAGTCTCTACTTTAATTTATTCTAGTAGTGAAAGACAAACAATCAGCAGGGACAATCCAGCAACAAGACCGACAAAAGAATAACAAAGAGCAGAAACGGAAGTAGCGTGAGACCCCTGGCAGCTACACCTATCCCCAGCAGATCAGAAGGAGAAGTGGTATGAGACCCTCCGGCATCCACAAAGACCAGTTGCAGCGTGAGACCCTCCGGCAGCTACAACTCGTCAGCAGCAGTAGTGTGAGACCCTCCGGCAACTACCTTGCACCAACGAAGTGGTATGAGACCCTCCGGCATCCACGAAAGACCCGTTGCAGCATGAGACCCTCCGGCAGCTACAACTCGTCAGCAGCAGTAGTGTGAGACCCTCCGGCAACTACCCTGCACCAGAAGAAGTGGTATGAGACCCTCCGACATCCACAAAAGACCCGGTTGCAAAGATGAGACCCTCTGCGGCTACAACTCGTCGCGACGGTAGCTGTGAGACCCTCCCAAGCAACTACCCTGCACCAGAAGAAGTGGTATGAGACCCTCCGGCATACACAAAAGACAGTTGCAGCATGAGACCCTCCGACAGCTACAACCCGTCGACAGCGATAGCATGAGACCCTCCGGCAGCTACTCGCAAATACCAGTTGCAGCATGAGACCCTCCGGCAGCTACAACCTGGCACTAAAGACAACTACTAGCCAACCGCAATAGTACCGACCCCTCAAGAAGTCACAGGTAAGCACAACAAAGGTATGAAGACACATTTCTACCCCTTTCTTGCTTGTAGTTAGTTTTAGTAATCTCCGAACTATGATTTGGCTTGATTCCCTTCTTAAAGGGATACGTAGGAATCCTTTCTCAGAAAGGTCCAGCCATTAGACTCCCCGATTCACCCTTCTAGCCCGTTACATTATCCCTCTATGCTCATTGGGAT
This sequence comes from Adenophora triphylla var. japonica, assembly GCA_022495995.1. NCBI lineage: Eukaryota > Viridiplantae > Streptophyta > Magnoliopsida > Asterales > Campanulaceae > Adenophora > Adenophora triphylla. The sequence goes on along the minus strand of JAFEMH010007921.1, from coordinate 14,825 downwards.
TGGGTCTTATTTTATCGACAACCTCACTTTTTATTCAAAAGTGACGTTGCCGAGGGGCTCTATAAGTACGCCAATCCAATTCGCAACCTTTTAGATGCATTTCAATGTAATAAAATTGTATTAAGGGGCGTTTTGGTAAATTCCCGACCGATCCCGAGACTTCCGGAAACATTTCATAAGTTTCCCGTGAAGGAAGTACCTTTTGGTACCTTACTCATGCAAAGGGACTTGTTGGGAATAAACCTTTTTGGACCTTTTGGGTATTTAGGCCCGAATGTTTCAGAAACTGGTTTTGGCGCCAAAAGCGGTTGAGGCCACCTTGTGTCACACGACAAGTCGAGGCATGGAAAGTGGTTACGTATAGTCGTGCGACACAAGGTGACCACTAACTGCAGCCTATAAATAAGACCCTCCCCCTCTCAGAAATGGATCCGAATTCCACCTCCTAAGGTCACTCTGCCAAATTCGCACCAAAAACCCCTCTCTCTCCTCCTTCTACCTAAACCTACACCAATCCCCTTCCAATTCAACCTCCCTACTACCCAAACTACCCACTTACCTTCACTCAACCTCTTCCAACTGAAGATCTGAAGCTTAACACCCCATCTGTGCTCAATTCGGTGTTCCAGTAGCTGATTCGAAGGTCTCTACACCTAACTTGGTGTATAGATTGAGGACTACAAGGGTAACGATTTCTCTACCTCTCTCTCCCTCTCTTTCATACTTGCTTAATTGCCATTTTCCCCCTCCACCTGGTAATTGAGCTCTATCTCGCTTCACTTATCGGTGGCAACCGCCATCTCGTTTAAATTCGGTTTACTTGGTTAATTGATTGTTCATAATGTGATCTCTTAAATATTCATTGCTTATTGGCGGGAGTGTGGATCTCCCATATCCACATTCCTTTGGTCAATCCTTTCGTTGATCTGTAGTTATCTCGTTGTGAATTGGTGTATTGACTTGCTGCGATTTGGTTGTTGCTGGAGTCTGTTCTTCAATTGTAAGGTTTCTGCAAACGGTTACGATGTGTCACGCGACACCTTGGACATGTGGAGTCCTGTGTCACGCGACACATAGTGACCATCTGCGGGGAACATCCTTTCAGTTGTAAGTTGTCTACTCTAGCTTGCCTGTCACTCAAGATAGAGTGTAGATCTTCAATATCCACACTCGTTTGGAGTAATTAGGATAGATCTGTTAATTCTGTGCTTCAATTTGTAAGGCTGCTGCAGATTGACAACTAGTGTCACGCGACACCATATGCAAAGCATGTCCTGTGTCACGCGACACCATTTGTCTCTCTGCAGAAGTCACATTTCCAATGTAGCCTGTTCTATCCTCGATGTAAAGTGGGATGTGGCCTCCCAGAGTCAATGGCTTACAAATTGTAATTCCCCCTGTTGAGTAATAAAACAAAGCACTCTTATGCATTTTACACATATCCTGTTACACACACTTTGCACACACTTTGAATGAATTGAATGTTGAACAATTGAAAGACTCGTCTACGGACGAGGCGTGTTGAGTGAACTCTCGGTTCTTCCCAACACGTAACTTGACCCCCGAACCCATTTTCTCTCTTAAAAAAGGTTTTCAATGTTTCCTCTTAAAACGGCGTGGCGACTCCTTTTTATTTTTTTCGGCGAGCGCACATTCACTAATTGATTAGAAATTTTGATGTAAAGATCAAATATGATTTGTGATGCATCATCCCATGTTCATAATTATGCTCATATAATTTTCATGATCAATCTTGCCATGTTAATTGATATACATGAAAAATTGAACCTTCATTGAAATTTAAGTTTGTTTATGCCACCCATGTTTAAACACTTGTGAATACACGGATAGTTTTATGTAGGCTACGCTATAGCGAGGTACATTAATTCTATCTTTGTAGGATCAAGATGAGGAAACGGTGATTCCTATACGTTTAAAATAGTTGAACTTAATTGGGCCATCAAAACAGTTTTGGGCCTAAGGCATAAGATGAGATTGAAACATGTGACATATGATGTCTATAATCTCATAAAGGATCTAAGAGTCATATGGAGATATGATTGATAAATGTTATCTACCTTTTTAGTTTAATTTTGAGAAGTCGTGCCATAGCCGACTTGAAATTAAATTAAAGTTGGGTCTTAGTCTATTAAATTATATTATGTATATTTGTATAAGAAGGTTATATAATTTAGTGGGAGTATTTGTAAAATACGTTATTTAATCTCTTAAATGAAATCGGCACTTATATGTGTTCATATGGTTTGCATATTTTGTTATAGAAAGTAGCATTACACAATAAATTGCGATTCGTCCTTGTGAAGGACAAAGTTCGAAAAGAATGGTACAGACTATTCTGATTGGATCAGAAGCTTAAAGAATAGTTCTTAAGCAAAAGTTGTACGTTCTTGACGAATTCATTCCTGCTGAACTCACTGCAAATGATGCAAAGGGCAAATAAGGAGCAACATAAGAAACATAGAGATAATTCCTATGATGTTGTTTGCCTTATACTTGCCACCATGATTAAAGGCTCTTGAGAAGGACCTTGAACACATGAAATTTACTTTTGTTCTAGCACAACACACAAAGAAAATGTTCCAAGTGCAATCTAGGCAAGAGAGGTTTGTTGTGTTAATGGTTAACACAAGAAAGGGGTTTAAAAGGAAACATAAAGAAGGTAAGGCAAAAGTTGCTAAACCTAGGGTAAAAGTTGCCAAAGCCGAAGAGGCTAAACTCAAAGTGTCTCAAAAGAATGCAATTTGCTACCACTGCAATAAGATTGTTAGTTGGAAGCAAAGTTGCAAGGCTTATTAGGAAAGCCTAGAAGGTGAAGAAGGGCAATATGATTGCTACTACTTCAAAGTATCTATATGACAGATATTTTCCTTTCGACTTCCTGTTCTTGGGTATATGATACCGAATTGGATCCCACATTTGTTCAAATGTGCAAGAAACATAGAATAGAAAGCTACTCAAGGAAGGTGAATTAAACCTATACGTGAGAATGGATCAAGAGTTTCTACATTAACCATAGGGACTTAATAAGCCACTTTACCTTATGGACTAGTACTTGTTTTGAACAAGTGTTACTAAGTTCCGGATTTGAGTAGGAGTATTATTTCCGTTTCTCATATGGATGATGAAGGATATAATTTTCTTATTTCAAATAAGAAGTTTTATATTCATTTAATGATATGCCTTATTGTATTGCATATGTCATTGAATGGTCTTCATATCCTTGATGTTAAGAAACAAAATAATATTGAAGATATCTATAATATAAATGAAAAATCTAAACCGAATAATATGAACAAGGTGTTCATATGGCATTGCCAGCTTGGTCAGATAAATAAGAAACATATATCTAAACTCCATTAACATGGACTTTTAGACTCATATGACTATGAATCATTTGAGGAATGTGAATCTTATTTATTGAGATTATTGACCAAATCATCCTATACTAAGATTAGTAGTGGGAGGGGTAGTGACTTATTGACCCTTATACATGAGATGTATATAGACTATTAAGTAGCATTGCTAGGGGAAGATTTCGGTATTTCATCACATTCACCGATAACTTATCTAGATATGACTATGTCTATCTGATGAAGTCCAAAGGTGAATCGTTTGAGATATTTCGAATATTTCAAGATGAAGTAAAAAACAATCTTGGCAAAACTATTAAAGTACTTCGATTAGATTAAAGTAATGAATATTTGAGCCGAGAGGTTAACAATCATCTCAAAACTGTGAAATCGTTTCAGAGTTGACTCCACCCGGAACACCACATTGTATGGTGTGTCTGAGAGGAGGAATTGAACATTGTATGACATGGTTCGTTCGATGATGTGTCAAGTTGACTTTCCTATTTCCTTTTGCGGATAAGCATTAGAAATAATGCGGTTACACTGAATTGTGTCCCTACTAAATCGGTTTCTTAGTCCCCACATGAGATGTGGCATGAAAGAAAACTTAGTTTGTCTTTCATGAAGATTTAGGGTTGCAAAACTTATATGAAGAGACTTGTCTCTGAAAAGTTAGCACCAAAATCTGACAAGGTTATTTTCGAAAATTAATTTTACCACTGCAAAGAGAACAAAATGTTTGTTTCTCTGTATGATTTGTTTCTTGAGAAATAGTTTCTCAATAAAGAATCTAGTAGGAGTAAAATTAATCTTGAAGAAGTTCAAGAACCTGAAAATGACATGGAACCAAGAGTAGAGACGGAACCATGTTCACAAGGAGTTGTGGAACCGGTTCAAGATGCACAAGTCCATCGTATTTCGGATAGGTTACGATCCAAATCCGAGAAATAAAGAAATATTGATTTCTCGTATCAAAAAGTAATAAAGTGGAAGTCATTGAGAATGACGATCCTACTTCCTATCTTGAGGCGATGTCCACTCCTAATTCGAATAAATGGTTAGGAACCATGGAGTCCGAATTACAATTCATGTTTAATGATCAAGTTTGGAACTTGATTGAGCTACCTGAAGGTGTTAAAAACTAAAGGGTGCAAGTAGGTCTTCAAGACCGACATGGATGGAAAGGTGTATACTTTAATGACTAAGGATTGAAGCAAAGGAATTTAGGCAAATTCATTGTATTGACTATGTTGAACCCTTTTTGCCCGTTACAATGCCGAAGTCTATTAGAGTTTCAATTGCCATTATCGCATATTGTGACTATGTGATATGATAAATGGATGTCAAACGACTTTCTTAAATGGAAAGATTCTTAAGGATGTGTATAGTACACAATCCGAAGTTTTGTCGATCTAAGAAATTCTAATAAAGTATGCATGTTGCAAAGATCCATGAGATGGGTTGAAGCAAGCTTCAAAGAATTGGAATCTTCATTTTGATGAATCGGTCAAAAGTTTGACTTCATCAAGTATGAAGATGAACCTTGTGTATGCATGAAATTCAGTGGGAGCGTAATATTATTTCTATTGTTTTATGACAATGATATCTTGCTCATTAGAAACGAAGTTCCGACACTTAAGATTGTCAAGTCTTGGTCAAGGAAAGGTTTTTCAATGAAAGATATGGGTGAATCCTCTTACATTCTTAGCATCAAGATCTATAGAGATAAATCTAAAAGGATAAATTGGTTTGAGTCAAAATACTCAAATTGATAAGGTTCTTAGAAGAGTCTAAGAAAAGTAACTTGTCAATGGGTCACGGCATTTCTCTTAGCAATACTCATTGTCTTATGACAACTGGTGAGCAAAAGGGAATAAATGAAGTTCCATATGCTCCGGCATTTGATTCTGTCATGTATGCCATGATTTGTACTAGACCCGATGTCTCGTATGCTTTGAACATGACGAGTCGATACCAATCTGATCCTGATATGAACCATTAGATGGTAGTCAAGATGATCCTTAAGGACTTAAGAAGACTAATGATATGATCTTGGTATTTGAAAGGTTGGAAGTTAATCTTGATGTAAGTGTTACATAGATTCTAGCTTCCAAAACTGACAAAGTTAATTTAAAATCGCAATTAGGATTTGTGTTTATGCTTATTGGAGGTGCGGTCTTGTTGGAAGAGTTCCAAGCAGAAGATCGTAGCCAATTCTACTACTAAGGCCGAATTTTAGCAACATATGATGTAGCTAAAGAGGTTGTTTGGATCAAGAGTTCATTTAGTAATTTTGGAAATGTTCCAAGTATCACTAATTGGTGAAACTTTTGTAGTGACAATTGTGGTGCCATTTGTGCAAGCAATGGAATCAAGGTCGCAACAGCGATCCAAACACACACTTAGACGTTTTTCGAGAATTCATAAAAATGAGAAGACGTTGAGATATGCAAAGTATCAACCGATGATGACATTAGGGATTCACTTACAAAGACCCTCGCACAGGTAGAAGCATGATGGTCATGTTAGGTCCATGGGTATAAGATACATGAATGATTGGGCCTAGTGCAAGTGGGAGACTGTAGGTGTTAGTGCCCTAGGCCTATAGAGATAGACTTAAATGTAATGTCATCATTCATTTATATATGAGATTGTTAATTTGATTATTATATATGTTAGCATGTTTATTGTAATAATCGTGTCCCTAGTACTTATGAAGCACTAGTATGAAGTTTAATGGATAATCATGTGATGATTATATGCATAGAGATGCACATTAAATTCATGGGTACTTGTTAGAGAACAAGGTACTGAACTTGACCCGTTATGAGATTTATGTCATGGTCAAATGTCATAATTAAATCTCATATAGTTATATCATTGATATCCTTTGACCTGAGATTATCATCGTCTTCCACTCGATGAATATTGTGTTTGATATAGTTTAACGTTATCTTTAACCGGATAACAATAAGGGATATTATTGGCATGATAGGATTCTTGTTGGAAAAAATGATAAGTCAAGATGGAAATTTGTCCCTCGTAAAGAGAGATGTTTGCTAGGCCACTCGTAAGTAAGATTGATGATGTACATGGCCATGTCCGAATGAATTAATGTGATTAATAACATTCGATTGATCAATTTACTTGGTAACGAGAAAGCATTGAACAATATGAGTTGACGTGGACCATGACTCATGTTCAATATAACATCGTGTGACAATGGGATTGTGATATGTTCTATGTAGGAAATTAAACTTGATATTATATTATTTGGGTAGGCATGATGGCTTGCTAGAGTCCGCTCATGTCTTATGAGGATCGATGTGATCGAACTCATTACCAACATAATATAGTCCTCTGGGATCACACACATCGAACGAATTGTCAAAAATAAAAAATTTGGAGTTTTTGTACTGAAGGGACGACCCGTCCCCTGGCCAGAACCAACTATTCCCCTTAAAGGGGACGACTGTATCTGAGGCAATGTCAAAGGGGACGACTCGTGCCCTATGGGACGAGTCGTCCCGTCGACGCTGGCAGATACGTAACTGACTTAAAATTAGGGTTTTTCAAAGGGGAAAATGTATATATAGAGTATAAATACTACCTCCCTTTTGACCTAGCAGTAACACACGAAATTTGGGTTTAGAGAAACACAAATTGAGAGTTTTCAATTGAAAATTGAAAATCAAAACACACAAATTCCATATTTCTTCATAGATTGAAAGGGGTTTCAATCAAGGGATCTAGCAATCCACCTAGAAGAGTTCTAGGGTTCGTTCAACGTGCGGATACACATAGAGGATCTTCGCAATTCAAGATCTTAAGTTCGTGATTCAAGCTTCGTTCATCAAGGATTCACAAGATCATCAAATCCGAAATTGGAACAAGTTTGTCAAAGACAAAGGGCATCAAGGTTGGTTATTCTGTTTCATCCTATTTAATTAATCATCTAGAACGGATCCATGGCTCCGGGTTTTCGTGTTAATTAGCTTTTCTTCCGCTGCGCATAGACCCACTAAATCCAACACCAAGTAGATTGGGCCCTAAACATAATCATAACAAGTACGATGTACAAGGAAGGGAATGAGCTTCTCTACCTTCCTCGAACCAAGCTTTCTCGTCATTCCCCAAGGTCGACCTAGACTTAGTAGGCGAAATGACTAAGGCCCAATATTCAATGCCGAGGGAGACCTTCCTCCAAGGCCGAACTGAGCTCCCTTGACGACGAGGAGGCCTCCTCGGCTATCAAATCACCAGGAATTGGGCTTCCCCATAGTTCCTTCACATCTCTGCCCCGGCTCAAACGTAGGCCGACCTGGCCACGTATGAAGAGGAGAGACCAGCTCGAATCACATGCAGGCTGAAGTTTATGCAATCCTACTCAATTAAGGACAATGAGCATTTATAATGCCCCTATGATTATAGTCCAATCTCACATGAACTCCTATCCGGCAAGGACTCAACAAATATAATTCTCATATGATTAATATCTTATCTCTAAGCAATCCTATTCAACATGGATTATACATTGTTATGCCTATATATACAAGATATACTTCACATATTTTGGTATGTTATCTTTTGGCTTTAAACTCTTGTCAATTGATTTCTCTCTTTCAAAAAACAAATACTTACTCTCACGTCGTAGGGTCTTCGCCGGAAAAGCTCCGGCTTAATTTACGTGTTTGTTTCTCTGTTTCAGGCTATTCGATCGCTGGGATATAACCTACCACAGGATTTGAACTGATCCAAACATTTTTGACATCATCAAATATAATTATTTATTTGATTTAATGTGAATTTCTTATATATCAAATGTAATATTTACTATTCACTCACAAAAATGCGAGACTTGATCAGTTATGAAACGCTCACAGTAACGGAGTTCTCCATGGCAAGACAAATCCAATTATGACCTCTTTACCAAAACATAGTATCAAATTAATATTCCCCCCGTCCCAAAATGTTTATTTTATTTGACTTTTTTTGTTGAATTTTGATCACAAATTTATGAGAGATTAATCATGTTCATGAAATTCTAAAAGTTGTTGTTGATAATATTATTAATAGTGAATCAATAGAAATTTTTAGAATTTCATGAACATAATTAAATTGTCATATATTTGTGGTCAAAGTTTAAAAAAAATTAAATAGGATAAACATTTTGGGAGAAGAGAGTATTATCTATCCACTCATAAAAACATAAAAATACGAGATTTGGACCATTTGGTCAATCACGAACGCTCGCAGTAACAGAGTTTTCCTTGTCAAAAGAATTCAATTATGACCTCTTTCCCAAAAATGAATATGACCACTTTAAAAAAAAAATTGTCACCAATAAACGACATTATTGCAAAACACTTTGTCCCTATATATTATTTTTTATTTAAAAATATCACTATTCATTATGTGCTTAAAAAATATTTTAAAACTAAATAACGGAGATTTTCAAACACCTCAGTTACTAAAATTCATAAAAAAAAAAATTGACTTTTTTAAATTTCTTCAAAATAAAAAATAGACATTTATTGTGGAGCGAATCTATACTATACTCCCTCCGTCCCAACAATTACTTCCACTTTTTTAAAAATCACGCAAATTAAGGAAGTGGGAGGGAAGTAAAGATGTTGTGAGTGTAATTTGAAAATAGGAGAGAGAATGAGTGAAGGGAATAGTAAATTATAATAGTGTTGTGAGTATTAAAATAATGAGGAGAGAGAATGAGTGGAGGAAATAGTAAAGATTCATTTGCCAAAAAAGGAAAGTGGAAGCTATTAGCGGGACACCCAAAATGGCAAAAAGAGAAGCTCTTATTGGGACGGAGGGAGTATTAAAAGGAAGCAAGTGATAAATTGTTCAATAATAAAGGGCAAATCTGACATTTCTCATCTTTTGAAAAAAACAAGTACTTCACAATTTCCATGAATTTTCAATTTATTTTTTAAAGTTACTTTTCCCCTCAAAGTGTCAACATAAAAGGGCAAAATAGTCCACACATTGTTTCATTAAGGGCAACCAAGTCTTCCAACTTTAGTATATAGTTGTAATATTCATAAAATCTTAAGACTTTTATAAAAAAAAAAACGTTTTTTTAGGTCTTTTAACAAAGGTTTTATTTCAAGACTTAAAAAAAAGATTTATTTTATAAACATATTTCAAAATTGACCTATAAATATTAAAAATTCATAAATTATTACTTTATTTATTTTATCCAAAAAAGTAATTCAAATAGATGTTGTATTACTATTCCTATATTCAAGTTAACAAAATTATAAGTTAACAATTTATTTATTTTAAGTTTATTTTAAAAAACATTTTGTTTTAAGTTGTTTAATTAAACCTTTTTTACAATTTCGTATACAACCCTTCTCAATAATAAATTATTTTTTTATTTTTTTGAAATAATAATTTTTAGTCAAATCTAAAAATTATTATTACCAACAAAATTCAATTTAGTGTTTTATTAATAATTATTAAGTCTAAATTATACAATATATATATATATATATATATATATATATATATATATATATATATATATATATATATATATATATATTTTGAGATGAGTATATGTTTCTTTTAAAAAAAAAACAAGATGAGTATACCACATGATTTTTTTTACTTTATCCCATGTCAGGAGGCGAGGAGATGAGTATTAATTGTGTACGAATTTTATTTTAAAAATATGCCAAAAAATACGGCATGAAAAAAGTGGAATATAAATATTGTGTATTTTTTATATAACGTGTATTATATGTATCATAGTCAAAATTACATACGAAAAAGTATAGGAAAAATATAATAAATATATATAGGTAAATTATGAATATTAATTATACATTTACCTAATATTTTAGAAGTATAATATATAATATAAAAATATGCCTTAACTCTCACGTGAAAAGAAAGAAAGAAAAAAAATCAAACGTGGATGTAAAAAAATAACAATTTTTATTGTTTTTCTAAAAATGAAAATTAATTATACATTTTGGGACGGAGGAAATAGTACTACTATATTAATCTATATACATAAATCTTAAAATATTATATAACAATAACATTAATGAAATATGTAAAAATCAAACGTGAATGTAGAAGTTGAATACGGCTCAAGAACAAAATAACTTGTCAAAAATCGAAATTGATGATACTTGAAAGTTTCATGTAATTTTTTTGTTTGGAGAATTACTAGAGTCCAGAGTTCCGAATTGCAGTTGAAGAGAAAGATTGGAAAACTTAGAACTAGAATAGATTACGCTTTTCCAATCGTTGGCGAAAACTAAGTAATGGGCAAATTACTTCTCTTAATCACCTGTTTCTTAACTAAAATTACGCACATATCACGTTCAATACATAATAACTATGTTTTACATAAAAAAATATGCGTTTAATTCCATAGCAATGAAAAACGGATGCCAAACGTGAGTATTATTGAATCGAACGGAAATTTACGGATAAGACGCATTTTGTACAAACTAACTATGCTTTAAATATAGATTTATTTTAGTGATCTTCAATCTGATATTTGTACCGATAATATAGTTTTCAAATAAGTGTTTTACAATGTATACAAACATCTCTATTTTCTGTTGTATTTGTATAAATTTTCGTCTTTTTGTGTTAATAGATGTGCATCGTACTAGGAGTAACACTAGTGAAATATAATAATAAACCCCTACAAGAGTCAATACATCTGCATGGCTTTTGACCAGGCCAAAATATTTTTAAAAAATGCATTTTTTCTTATGCTTAGAAAAAACGTGATTTGTTTCCCCCGCGATGTCGGTGTTAGTGTAACAATGTGCCAGTGTAAACAAGTGTTAGTGTTAGTGTAACAAAGCGCCAGTGTAAAAAAGTGTCAGTGTTAGTGTAACAAAGTGTTAGTGTAACAAAGTGCCGGGCATGTATATTAAGCTGACAAAGGTGTAAAAGTGTCGGTGTTAGTGTAACGAAGTGCCAATGTAAAAAGTGTCGGTGTAAAAAAGTGTCGGTGCATGTATATTAAGTGCCGGTGTAAAAGTGTCGGTGTTAGTGTAACAAAGTGCCGGCTGTTAGTGTAACAAAGTGTCGGTGTAAAAAGTGTCAGTCTATGTATATTAGGTGCCAGTGTAAAAATGATTTTTCCTAATCTTAGAAAAAAACGCGTTTTTTTTTAAGAAACAACTCTTTGACCAGAAGCTAAAAAAACGTCATTATAGTATTAATAAGTGTAATTAATTATTATTTATTATTTTTTTTTTAAAAAAAAAAGTGTAATTAATTATAAATATTATGGATAAGTAGAAGTATTGTAGGGATAGATTTTCCATATCAAGTAAGAAATTTAATTAATTTTGATAATGTTAATTCATGAGATGTTGATAATATGAGAAGGAAAATAACAATACATAGGAAGTGGATTGTTGTTCTCTATATAAACTGTTGATTTCATAACATACTCTTCACCATTCTTCAATAATTAAGTGATTTTTGTTTAATTAATAAAAAGAATTGAAGAGAGATGGATGTCAAGCAAGTTCTTCACATGAACAAGGGAAAAGGGAAAGCTAGCTATGCACAAAATTCTGGTGTCCAGGTTATTATCCTAATTACCATCCAATCCTAATTACTATTATATTGGAACTTATTTCATTTTGCTGTTTTATTGAATGAAGTGATATAGAAAAATGATAATTACATCAAAACTTATTTTATTGTTAATTATTTAATTCAGTGAAGTAATATAGAAGAATGAAAATTTATAAGGATAAATTTTAGGGGTGTTCACGGTCCGGGTTGATCCGATTTTTGTCAAAATTTTAGAAAATCAGGACCGGACCAAATACTTCGGTTCTGTAAAAATTTAGGACCAGGACCGGACCATTATATTATAGGACCGGTCCCATCGGTCCGGTTCCAATGGTCCGGTTCCGGTCCGGTTCCACCGGTTTTACAAATTATAGTATAATATAATTTTTTACAATAACAAAATCTACAAGTAAAAGCATATTTAAAAATCAAATTGTTGAACAATATTACAATAAAAAAATCAACAGTTAATTAAAATATAATATTTTTTTTTTACAATAACAAAATCTACGATATGATATTCATTTTGGAATTAAAAATATTATTGAAAACGTTACAAATTCAAATAAGTTAGGGGGGTGTAAGTGAACTTTTAAAACTTATGTTTACAGACTAAGTAGACGAAAATTTAAATTGCAACTTAATTTCTTTCACAAGGTTTTTCATGCATACCAAGTCTTTTGTTGCAATAACTCCAAGAAAATGACAAGAGTCCTTCATGAAGACTAGAGCCGTCAAGTTGGGACGGTCCCGTCGGGAAGTCCCGTCCCGCCATACAAATGGGACGGGATGGGACGGAATATTTTAGTCCCGTCCCCGCTGTCCCGTCCCGTATCGTCCCTTCCCGTCAGCGGGACAACTTATTTTTATCCCGTCCCGTCCCGCTTTTCCCGTATTGACCCGTACAAGTATTATATGTTTATCACCACTACTACTAGTCTACTACTACACACTTAAAATAAAGGTTAGTGCATAAAATTTGACTTAGGTAAACACTTATGATGCAGCCAAGTTATTTATAACAAAACAAAGATGGGTGATTATATGCTCGCCTTAGATAGTATAATGGCTTGTATTTGGTGTTTCAAACGGTCAATGCGACATTATACAATTTTTTTGAAGCCAAAGTCCCAGATAAGATCATTGAACTAAAAGATGGCGATAAAATAAAAACCACGAGAGAGGCGGTATGCGACAAACGCTTAAGAAGAGAGAGTGAAAAACCGGAGATCTCTCGGATCCAATCCCCATGCTTGGCACCAAGCTTACTTTTTAATGAAGATGAAAAATAAATCTTAAGTTGCTAAAGAGGAAGAATAACCACTTAACTCGACAAGTTCTCATGCCGACAAACCCATATTTCATATAAGAAGTTATAATGTCGGAAAATGAATTATCATATTACATTAATGGTATGTTCAGAAATATATCCCGAATAATAGGATTGTAGGCCCTAATATTTCAGGATTAGCAAAGGGTGGTGTCAATCATCAATTTTCAAACGAGAGAACCGACAAGTGATAGTGGAACCATGAATAATTAATGAAGATCAGTGCTTAAAACAAGTTAAGTAGAAGGAGCGCGGTGGAGGAAAGCCAAAGGCAAGATAGCTTCAATCTTAATAAATAGAGGCCCATAATGTGAAACATTTGCAATTTGCATTAGTTTCAAAGCGATAGTTCTACAACTAGTCAACGCTTATCTCTCCTAGTCAACGGGTCTCGCATGGGTCCCATGGAGATCCCGCGTCCCGCAAACGGGACGGGGATGGGACGGAGTATTTTTAGTCCCGTCCCGCTTCGTTCCCGTCGTGGGACAACATAATTTCTGTCTCCTGTCCCCGTCCCGTATTTCCGTATTGACGGCTCTAATGAAGACCAACAAAGTTAATTAAATGACTATATATATATATATATATATTCGATCCGATTTCGATCCTCAGACCGCAAAGATATTTTTTTTTCAGAAATCAGACCGGACCAAATAATCGTGCTTCATACAAAATTAAACCAGGACCGACCAATACTATTTTTTTCGATCCGATTTTCCGGTCCAAATTCCGGTTCTACTGGTCCGGATCCGGTTCCTCGGATTTTGTACAGCCCTTTCAATAAATTTAGGTACTTCTTTTTCCCTCTGTTAAATTGACAATAATAATTGTATTTTTTTGAAACTAATGAAAAGCAAAATAAATAATAATTGAGCTATTTTGAACCGGATGTGATTATTTTCTCATTCATTTCAAAAATTAATGTCTGAATTTATATTTGAGACAATAATTTGAAGAAAATTTTTGATTTTTTTTCTTTTTAAGCATTTATTTTGGTAAACATTTGTTTTGGTACTCACTCTTCCCAAAATACTTGTAGTTTTAAAGTTTTTTAATGAAACTTCTGATTTTACAATTTAATTAAACTATCCTTATTTATTTATAATTAGTTAATTGCTAGTGTAAAAACATTTCTAATTAAGTCTATGTGCTTGAAATACTAAAAATGATAATATAGTTTATTTGAATATTTATTAATTGTTTTTCTTTAATACATGTGAAAAGTCCTAAAACTATATGGAGTATATTGGCACGGAGAGAATGGGGGGATCTATATGTAAATGACGTGGGCTCCATCCTACCCTCGTAAATTTTCGAGTATTTTTTTTTACCTAAATCAACCAATTTTATTATATGCAATTTTTTTTTTTTATATATGAAGTTATTTTTCACTATTATTATTTGCTTACAATATTTTTTAAATATCAAACTCAAATGCATCACAAATAGATTCATTCCTATTCTGGGGAGAGAGTACGAGAAAATATAATTTTAATGATTAAATCCATGAAGCTAATGAATTTCTTGTTGGCGGCAGAGAAACATAA